>CM040395.1:64267379-64277379 GCA_022702515.1 Ilyophis sp. 1 JC-2022 | reverse complement strand
CCCAGTACAGACCTGGGGGTGTCCCAGTACAGACCTGGGGGTGTCCCAGTACAGGGTGCGTGCTGAGACTAACCTCTCCCCCGTGAAGCCGGCGGCACACTTGCAGCCGCCCGTGTCCACGTCACACACACCCCCGTTGTGGCACACACACTCCTGGGAGCAGTTCATCCCAAACCTGCCCCCCGGACACCGCTCCGTACACACCGAGCCCTGAGAGAGGGAGAGAGGGAGTGAGAGAGGGAGAGGGGGAGAGAGGGAGGGAGGGAGGGAGAGGGGGAGAGAGGGAGAGAGGGAGGGAGGGAGTGAGGGAGGGAGAGGGGGAGAGAGGGAGGGAGGGAGAGAGGGAAAGAGGGAGCGAGAGAGAGGGAGAGAGGGAGGGAGAGAGGGAGAGAGGGAGTGAGGGAGGGAGAGGGGGAGAGAGGGAGGGAGGGAGAGAGAGAGGGAGAGAGGGAGGGAGGGAGAGAGAGAGGGAGAGAGGGAGAGAGGGAGGGAGGGAGATGGAGAGGGAGGGAGGGAGATGGAGAGGGGGGGAGGGAGATGGAGAGAGAGAGGGAGAGAGGGAGGGAGGGAGATGGAGAGGGAGGGAGGGAGATGGAGAGGGGGGGAGGGAGATGGAGAGAGAGAGGGAGGGAGGGAGAGGGAGAGGGGGGATATTATAAAATAATTATGAAATTAAGTCTAGTTTATAACCAGGAACATCAGGCCCCCCCTCCCCAAACAACGAATATCTCTGAGGGGCCTTACCGTCCACCCTGGGGGACACACACAGACCCCCTTCCCTCTGCAGAAGCCCCGGTTCTGGCAGGGGCACCGGTGGGGGCAGGGGTGGCGGGGGCAGGCTTCATCACAGCTGTGGAGAGAGACAGAGACCATGTTTAAAATGGGGGGGGGGGGGGGGGGGCGGGGCTATATAGCTCTCTAAGCACAAGAGCTCTGAACCTCTGAGACAGTTCTGCACTTTGTGGACATTAGGGTTAGCATTATGGTTAGCATTAGGGTTAGCATTCTGGTTAGCATTAGGGTTAGCATTATGGTTAGCATTAGGGTTAGCATTCTGGTTAGGGTTCGGGTTAGAAAAAAATCTGACAGTCTGCACTGCAACCTAATATTTATTGTTTCATTTCAAATCCAGTGCACAACCAAACCAACACAAATGTCATTGTCCCAATACTTTTGCATTTAATTGTAAATTCTATCCATTATTTCAATGATGATGATGATGGTGATCATTGTGATGACTCTTCCCATTATTATTATTATTATTATTATTATTATTATTATTATTATTATTATTATTCATACGCCTTTATCGCATTGTATTGCTTGTGTTACAGTAGTTCCGGTCTGTGATGAAGCCACACTGGTTTCCATGGTGATTCAGATTGGGGAAGGTGACTCACAGGGTCCCGGTGAACCCCTCTTTACAGTGGCACTCCCCCGTCTCTCCGTCGCAAGACCCTCCCGTCCCACACAGGCACTGCTGCAGACAGCCACGGCCGAAGGTCCCGGCAGGGCAGGGATCCTGGCAGCCGTCTCCCCGGTAACCCGGACGACACTGGCAGGTGCCGGTCAGGGCGTGGCAGCGGCCCCCGTGCTCACACCCGCAGGGCTGATTGCAGGCCGGGCCCCAGTGCTGGGCATCGCAGGATACTGTAGGGCACAGAGACGCAAGAACAAGGCTCAATCCCAAACTGCGAATCCCTTGTGGACTTGTGGACTTTAATGGTGTATTTCCGGGGGCAGGTAAGTCTGCATTGATGCGGACTTCCAAAAAGTGCGGGTGAAGTGTGGGTAAAGTCCGCATAAGAGCACTTGCCAAAAACGCTGTTTTCACACTGGGACAGCCCAAAGCACTCACAAACTTAACGAGAACGCGCTTTTGAGCCCTAGGCACTCACAAACTTAACGAGAACGCACTTTTGAGCCCTAAGCACTCACGAGCTTAACGAGAACGCGCCTTTGAGCCCTAAGCACTCACGAACTTAACGAGAACACGCCTTTGAGCCCTAAACACTCACAAACTTAACGAGAACACGTCTTTGAGCCCTAAGCACTCACAAACTTAACGAGAACGCGCCTTTAAGTCCACAAGTCTACGAGTCCAGAGAATAGGATTCAGTCCCAGAGTCACAGTCACTTAGCAAGCACAAGAACCACAGTCATTTTTCCCTGAAGCAGAGCCTTATCTACTGCATCCTGTTTACTGTGTACTAGCATACTGTATGCTGCTTATTGCCTACTGTTTAGTGACATGCAGTATGCGAGAGAAAAGCCTCCATACTATTATCAGCGAAAACCGGGAACTAAGTATATCATCTCGGGATATAAGAGAACACCATTTTCAGAATTGTCGCATACTTAACAGATTTTTTAAGAAGTATACTCAACCGGCATACTCAATAGTAGGCAAGTGCGCTGATTCGGACACGGCCACTGACTGCACATCCACCAATAAAATAATAATAATATGATTTATTTATGATGCCGTTTTAAAATGCCAATTCAAGTGCTGTACAGATCACAAAAAAGAACACAGAAATCACCAATAAAACACAATCAAAAAAGATACTAATAAAAACTACAATAATAAAAACTAGACCACCAGGCTTGGGATCGATTCCATTTCGAGGAGACCAACTGAAATTCAATTAATTAATTAAAAATAATAACCTTGGAATAATACGGGTTTTTCAGTTTCAAGTATTCAATTTCAGTTCGGTTCCCTAACTGACGGAATTCAAATGGAATGGAATTGACCTCAACCTTGTCTATGACGTTTTTTGTCATAAATCCAGCTTCACCACACACACACACACACACACTTACACACACTTACAGATATAATGTTACAGATGGTGGTATCATGCCCACAAGAAGATTTTCATGGTACTGTGTGATAAATGAGGCTAAAATCAGGAATTTTACAGAGGGGGTGGGGGGGGGGGGGGTGAGGGGTTACTAAACCCTGGGGTCACATTAACTGGATGATTCACAGATGGGTTGGGTTTGGTCTGTGACAGCCAATGGAAGGTGGCCACCTGGGGTGCTTGTTTCACTGATACCATGCGAATGCCTACGCAAGGTTAACGTCCATCATCTGGGGTCAGAAGCTCAAAGCTGGGAGACAACTGTCCTTCATCCACCACAAACCCCCGCAGCTCGCATTTTATTTCACACGGATATTCAATACGAAGACCAACAAACGTGACACCATTTGCAAAGACCGCTCCAGCCAAATTAAGGCAGAAAAGAGAAAGAGCTGTTGTTTTTGTGGTTTACTAGTGTGTATAATCAAATAAGTTATTCTTTTATGTAACTATTCATCCCTCAGACAGATAAAAGTACAGGTCACAGAAACCCACCCAAGAAATTAGGCGACTGTCTCAAATTTCAGTTCCACAGGGTCATATGGAAGTGTCTCAGGGCCCAGACTGAGAACCGCCGTAAATTTCAACCGTACTTGGACGCAACTGACCGAGTCACACAGACACAGTGGACACTGAAGAGTCTTCCTGAAAACAGGTTTATTTTGTTTGGTTTGAGTTTTGTTTGACTCTCTCTCTCTCTCTGTCCCCAGACCACTGACCCTTTCTCAGCAAGTTCCGAGTCCCTTTCCCAAGACTAACAGGCACTTTATGAAAACTGGGGTCCCAGTCCATGAGCCAAAATGGTTCCCGCAAATGAGAGTGACAGCATTGTTATTTCACACTGGCTCATCGCGGGGTTCACCGCGGTGACCTCATCCCCCCCCCCCCCCGTATAAATCGCAGTCCTCCCAGATCTAAAGCGATTGAACTTTAAATCCCCGTGTTGCTCTTTGACAGGAAAGAAAAGTTAAAGAAAAAGAAGATGAAGAAAAAAAAAAAACAAGGTCATCTTCAGTTTACAAAAAAATGTCACTTTCCCAGTGAGTGCGGAATGCTGTGAGATGTGGGAAAGTTTCTCGTCTCCTCACCACCGGCCCTTTTCCCAGTGCAGAGTAAATGTTCTCTGCTGTCCATGAACTATATTAACCTCAGTCTTTTACTGATGCCAAAGAGAGCTCATCCCGCAAACATTCCGGAAACATTGTCTTCTTTTATTCCGTCACTAGAGTCTAATCTGGGCTCATGGCAGCCATGTTACAGAGACCTCTAACCAGAGCTAGAGACCCATTTATTCCATTTCCTAATATGAATTAAACAATGCGCTTTGAATCCAAACTATGTCTGTTTGAATCCAAAATCAAATCGAATGGTACACCTGAAAGGGCGACACTCCTAAACAGTGTACATGATGCAAGCACATCAACAGAGTCTGAAATAACTGGCAGGTCTAAAATACGTCGTCGCTGAAATGTGGAAACATAAAAAATATTTTCTTAAAGTAAAATAAAAATAAAAAAATGACCCAAGTGAGACTCTATTTGGGGAACCCCTGGTCCAAACACATGAGTAGAAACAGTACAACAGTACAGTCTAAGTACAACAAACTCACCACTGGAGCAGTCTTCACCCTGCCAGCCGTCCTCACACTGGCAGTGGTCTGGTGCCACACAGCGCCCGTGAACACACTCCTTTGTGCAGCGAGCTGCCGGGAGAATGACCACACACACACACACACACACACAGATAAAAATTAAACCACAAACACCTCCACACACTGTGGCCCTCCAGGACATCCATATTAAAGGAGCGCTCAATAAAGTACAATGAAGGGCAACTAAACTGGTTCCAGATATAAAGCTGTGTTTGTGTATCACACTGGGCTGTATCATGGGGACTGCCTGTACTTACGGACACATTTTTCTCTGCTCTCGTAGTAACCAGGGCAACACTGGTATCTCCTGCGGTAGTCCATCTTCACCGCCTGCCGATAGGCTATCTTGTACGTGATCCTGTCACATGACATAAGAGAAGCCGTGTAAACCCTTCAGGGCCTTGGGGGGTGGGGGAAATGCACAACCTCACCTGACCTAAGGTAACCCCCTTCCACCTCTCACCTGTGCCGGGTGCACTTGTAGAAACTCCAGGTATCGGAGCAGGGCTCCTCATACACCTGGTCAAACGGGTGTGCGTAAGACTCCTTCACCGAGGTTGTGTAGCTGGCAACGTGACAACAAACATTTAGAGTAAAAAAAGAGAAACACATCAACAAATTAATGACGTAATCATCAACTGTAATAATATAGATACAAACACATAGGTCATCCAAATAAACAGACAGATACACAGCAGCTATCAATGCAGTTACATAGATCATAGCCATTATTGATGCGATTTATGCTTTATGAATTTTATTTGACTGCACTGAATACGAAGAAAGTGTTTAATAATTTTTTTACACATGTATCTTGTGAACCGAGGTTGAAAGTCCAGGGGTCAGAAAGTAAAAGTCCTGCCATGTGTTTCGTCCACCCAGGAACTCAGCCAGCTGATTTCACTAATTAGTTCTACCTCCTGGCTGAAGAATTGTGCTAATTAGCAAAACCAGATGATTGGAACAAAATACTGGGAAGGAATCTCCACCTCTGCTCGTGACCCAACACTACCTCTCGCACCGCTCACCACAGGGAATCACCACAGGTTGGGGATTTCTGTTTTAAAACACTGAGTGGTTTCAGATGCTTGAAGCTGTAAACATGATAGACAGGGCTTTAACACTAGAAAAACGGGAGCAGTCATTTGACCGCTATTGGAATTTTGAACTTTAATATTTCCGAGCAGGAGAGTCGCACGGCTGCCTCTTTTCATGACATTTCCTGAATATGTCATATAAACCAGAAGGATAAGAAACTGTCCTTCAAAAATAAATTAGGCATTTTTCACATAATTTAACTGATGCTAAAGGAAGAGGCTGGCTGTATATCTCACATAATAATGGCAATATGTCAGAACCAATCAACAACATTGTGGGTAAGTCACAAATCAGTTATCTTTTTGAACTGATGAAGCACTTTGACAAGCAATCTGTAATGCCAGTTGATTTATTTGACACATATTGTACAACAAAACACATTTGATACATAATTTACAAACATGTGTTTGTCCAATATTATCCGAAAAGGGCCAATGTCGGTGTTTATGTTTTAGCCCAGCACTATGACACCTGATTCTACTTATCAAGTCTTGACTGAAGACCATGATTAGTTAATTAGCTGAATCAGGTGTTGTAGTGCTGGGCTAAAGCAAAAACATGCACCCACACCGGCCTTTTTGGATAGGATTAGGCACCCCTTGATTATGGCTTTGATCAGTCTTTGATCTCCATATCTCTTCATTATACTGTTCTGACCAATCAGATGCATGACAGGGTCATTCTCACCTCTCCCATAGGCTGCACACGTTGGGGTCACTGGGGTTCAAAGGCCACGCAAGGTCAAACAGGAAGCCCAGGAGGTGCAGGGCCACTGAGCACTTTGGTGACATCGCCATCCTGTGAGACAGAGCAGAACACGCCATCTTTCTACCAACTGGCAAATCCTTCAGTGAAGACCACTGAAAATTAAACTAAAAGACCACATCCACCTACGGGTCAACATAGAAAAGGTAAGCAGCATTACAGTGTTCTAACGGCAGGACAAATCACCGTCTATTAACCGTCCATTCTAACTCCATTGGCTAAAGATCCCCATCTGCAGAATGCTGGTGGACGGCTAGCTGTGTGATAATAGCAGCCTACTAATGTTCAGCAGGCAGCCATTATTCAGCCTTATGTTTAGGAGCTGCCATCAATATGCAGATACACTGGACGTATTGAGCAAACACATACCAGTCAACAGTCCTCATTTGTTTATGCAAAAGTATGGTCGGTTATAGATCACTGGGCATTAGGTTTCATAAAAAAATGTGAAAAACATTTTCAGTACCGCTGCACAAACTTTCGACCGTACGCGACCATGTGAAAGTCACGCAGTCCGGGGAACATAAGACATTCGATTTCGGCTCGTCTTAATGTCGCTTATTGGCGGCAGCACTCCGCGACCGCACAGGATGGCGGCTCTGTTACAGCGTGGAATCGGTACCCGCGTGAGCGGAGTGCGTCCATCTGGTCTCAATCAGCAGGAGGAAAGGCGAAAGGCGAGAGGGTACACCCCCCCCTCCCCCCTCCCTCCCCTCCCCCGTTAAAAAAAGAGTTGGGAAGCTGCCGCTCCGGTTCTCGAGAGGTCGCTCGCTCGCCGTGGGAACGCCTTGTTGTTTTATAAAGTTAAGCGCTGCTGGTCAAGGCTATTCCCCCTTGTTTTTACTAGAACATCCTTGAAAGCTGAAGTACAGGGGATTTAAAATGACTAAGATCCATTCCACAAATAACTGTCAGCATATCCCCTCATGCACACATTGAGGTACCAAACGTATGAATGTTTAGCGTGACGATGATTTTGTTATTGTTGTGACGATGCTTTTGTACTCTGAAGGCTACAACACCACACACAAAAAAGTAGCAAGACACCGAAGTGTTTATTTGTTTGTTTTTTAACCAATCTTACTTCCAAATTGTTTTTATTTCTCTGTTTACTTGCTGCAAAATACTCCGTCGGTTTGGGAGTGCGCACGACAAGTGCGAGCTCTCCTTCAAAGCGTTCACTCTTCTCCAGCACACGTGCCTGTCAGCTGCCTAATCTTTTCACTCTGCGTACCACCTTTCGGCACGCTTCTTGCCGATAATGCAGACAGGCTGCGGGTTCCCCGTCGAGCAGTAGAGCATGCTCTTGTGCGCAATCCTGCCCCGCCCTTGACCGCTGACTGCAATGGAGCCATTATCAGACAGCCCGCAACTTAGACTCTGATGCAAAAGCTGCACCAAAATTTAACTGCGCTGCTCAATCTGGACTGACACACCCCCAACGGCGGCTCTCCTCCCACTTCAGTGCACGGCGTGTCACCAAATGACCAAATGTGCTCAGGCACGTGAAAATCCATGACAGAATTGCCACTTCGCCAGCGCGACAGCTTGCCACCGGCAGGATTAATAGAGCCCTTTGAAATACCTTGCCGGTCATTGCATCTCAAAGTACGAGCAGGGCTATAACGGACCACAGGGCCGCATCGCTACACCCAAACCCAGCATTTCAGCCAGATAAAGGCCCCGGCAGCTCCCTCAGATACTACAGCAGACAGTACAAAGATTTTAAGGGTAAAACGAGGCCAAGCTGCACTGTAGCCAAGGAGAGACAGCAGAAAACGAGGCAAATTCACGAACTGCAAAAAAAAACAAAAGCTCCATATTCAATTAAACGCATCTGAGAGAAACAGGAGAAGAGGTCCGGTTAGAAGCGGCGGTATTTTTCAGCTACGCACACGCGGCACTGAGGCAGCTCTCTCAGCAGCGCGGTAAATCAGTCTGCAGTCTGAAGTCCAGAGTCAGTGAAAAACTGGGGTTTTATAAGAGCAGGCAAATGGTTTTCATATGGTGAGGGAAGGTCGTTTTGTTAACCAGCTGCTTCATTTAAAACAGGGCTGTGTATATTTTTGTACTAGTTTTTTACTTTGTTTTAATCCTTCTTCATTTGACAATGCCTGTAAAATGGCATCTGGGTTATGGCATCTGGGTTCCTATGTTATGAGAAATATTACGTGCGAGACACAAGTGCACAGTGGTGCGGAATTGTCACTTAACGTTCTGCGAGACCTGCAGCTGTCAGATGATTATGTAATAAACACCTCCAGGGGGTTGGCTAGATGCTTTTGCAGCTGTGATTTAAAATAATAATCATAAAACACTCCAGTCAACAGGACCAAACAAATGAATACGATCACACTACGTCAGCTTTAGCTGAAAAGTGCCTGAAATCAAGTGACTTCTTTAGCTGCAAAGACAGCGCTGGACTTAACAGATGTGCAGAGAGGAGAAATACCCCACAGCCATGTGACGTATTATAGAATATAGAATGGAGAATGAAGCCGCACCCACTTGGAATCAGTGGAATCCTGGCACAGATTTAGAACCAAAATAAAGCCGTTAAGAGGACAGACTGAAGCATACTCCTCTGTGACATCATAATACTTAATCCAAACACTGAGTAGAGTGCATACCTCCGCCAAGGCACAACAATCTCCCTTCACATTAATTGCACAGCATTCATGTGTCTGTACAACTAACAGGACAGGAGATTAAGTCAGTTTAAATTTGACCTGATGGTGGCGCTAAAGGAAAGGTCATGGGGTCACCAAAGTTCTTCCTCTTCGGAACATGAATGTGCACCGCAAATGTGGCAATCCGGCCATTACTTTTCCAGATATGTCTGTCACGGACAGACGGACAACCAGACGGATGAACAGACGGACGTCATTATATAACCTCCTTGGTGGAGGTAATTATGAAAAGAACAGAAACTCCGGTTGTACAATCTAACACTGTATTTGCTCATTCTGTCCCCCCTATAGCAGCTCTGTGGTTCGTTTAGATTATGAAGCATCGAATCAGACAGAAGACTTCCTTGATGCCTAAAGCTAGAAGACGATTATCCACAAGCAGGGCTGAATTAACATTCAGTTAACATTTATCTACCATTAAGATTTTAAATAATTTTTCTACTATAAACGCCGCACCCCTATAATCTTATGAGGATGTTAATGTGTATTAAAACTATTTTGTACAAACAAAATTGTTTGGTGCTGTGCTTTTGCAAAATTAGCTGTGCTATCTGAGCTGTTCTTACCTGAAATTTTACGGTGGGCACCGGTGTAATTACCGCCGCCCGCGCTGTGATGTTCTATCTGTTCTCGGAATGTTTCTTGTCCTCCGCGCATGACATTGCAGAGGTGGCCCCTGGACTTCACGGTTAGTCTGCCGTGACCCGGCAGCCCTGCGTTTGGTCATGCTCACATGCTTTTTCGGTTTCAATGGGCATAGCGGGCCGTCCCGCGCTTTGATGTGGCCCAATCGCACAACGGAGGCAGGGTAAAAAAGGGCCGTAAAATCCACAAAAGGGACTTTGGCGGTTTGTTCGTCGACCAGCAGCGAGTGCAATTGTTTTTCCATATTCTCTCAGACACGTTTGTTCTGATGTTGTTAGAATTAG
>CM040395.1:63969879-64262379 GCA_022702515.1 Ilyophis sp. 1 JC-2022 | reverse complement strand
CTCTTTCCGGGACGCGGTAAGCGCTCGACAGTTAAGGCTGGAGTGCAGAGGAGCAGCCCTCAGATTGCCAAAAAGATGCGCCGAGCTTCCTCGTGTGACGGGTCCTCATCTGTGTAGTCTTCCTCACAGTGCCAGCAGGGGGCAGCACTGGCCAAAAAGCATCATTCATTCCCACCTGTCTGCTTTACTTTACTGATTACACACTAGCGCCTGGTGCTCAGTTACACATCACAAACTCCACTACATATCCGGTAATTATTTTTTTAATTGACAAGCACCTATTTTAAGTCTAAACGCCATTCATGACTCTTCAAACTGAACAGTTTAGCCTCTTTATCTTATCTCTCGCTGAAGGCACTAGTAGCCGCCCTGCTTTCTGTCTGTCTGTTTCCTGTGAACACATCCTCAGCTGGTGAGAGGCGGAAGCTACAGTGTGCAAACGCACTGCGTCGCCCTGGGATATGGGCGGCTGCTGTGAAAATAACGGCCGTAACGTGACGCGGCACAACGGCGCGGATCGCAGCACGGAGCGCATCAGAGCGTCATCTGCAGCACCGGGGCCATTACCACGGCCAGCCCCCAGGGGGCCACACACATTACAGAGCGACCCCTTAGACAAATACCAATACCCTGAGGCAGGAGATTAAAAATGGGGCTGGAGGGAGAGAGAGAGGGGGGGGGAGAGAGAGAAGGGGGAAATAGAGAGAGAAAGAGGCTAGCCAGTTTAACTGAGTAAGGATAGAGGGAGAGTGAGAGAGAGTGAGAGAGATATGAGAGAGAGAGAAAGGGAGAGAGAGAGAGAGAGGAATGAACTATTTGAAAACCTCGTAAAACTCAAACACACCCCTCTCCCCACCCTCCAAAAAAGTGAATCTCTAAGGGCCTCACGGTCCACCCTGAGGGACACGCACAGACCCCCTCCCCTCTGCTGGAGCTCCTGCGGGGCGGGGGGCAGGGGCATCGGCGGGGATGGCGGGGGCGGGGTAGGGGCAGGGGGCAGAGGGCAGGGGCATCGGCGGGGTAAGCAGGGGTGGTGGGAGCAGGCCTTTGTGAGGAGAAAGGCCAGAGACTAAAGGTTCATAAGACCTGCTCTATTTAACAGCCCCCCTGTTGTAAAAGCAGACAGGGGCGGATAAGTTTCTCATTAGAGTCGTTTAACAGCCTGTGAAACTGACCGTACCGGCCCAATAACAAGCCTCTGCCACGCCGCCATCTGGCTTCTATCAGGTAAATTACTCAGTCATTTGCTTGCCATGCTTACTCCGATGGGACACCTATTATCAGCAGTTACTGTTTTATTTAGGGGAAGGTTCCGGGCCTTGTGTCAGGTTTAGCGCCGCTGGTACCCAAACTGGGAAATCAACAAAAAAAAAGCAACCTGCAGCTCAGAAGGTTTCACAAGGAAAGATTTTACCCAGGGAATGTTACTGATTGGAAGCATCAAGTATATTTTATACTTCAGTGCTATTGACAACAAAAAACTTGGTTTTTGTTTTTTTTCGTTTTTTCATCCTGGGGTTCGTTTTTCAAAACAGTTCTTGACTCGTTCACATAACTCTTAAAAAGTGCCACAATTAGGCCTGCAACTTAATCTGCCACTGTAAACTCAACTGCTCGATGTTTAGTTTTTTTATGGAATGGCCCCCAAATACCATTACATTATAGGACTAAAACGAATCAATCAAACAGTACAAATGAGTTGGAATTATCTGCATGAACACAGAGCACTGAACAGCCCACTGTACATAGGTTTTTAATCAGTGTGAAATACGAACGTGATCATTATAGTTACAAAAATACTGGATGTTCAACTACACAATATATATTGTGTTTCGCCCCTATCTGTTTTATAGGGATGTTATTAAATTAAGCTGGTCTTCTGAACCTTGAGTCTCTCTCTCTCTCTCTCTTCCCCTCCTTCAGTCTCACTATCTTATTACCTCTACCCCTCTCTCTGTTTTGTCTCTCTCTCTTTCTCTCTCTTTCAAACATTGGCAGTAAGTTCCTCCATTTTGTACCCCTCTCACTTTGAGGCCTTTTGGAGGAAATCTGCAAATCTGCTCCTTATTAATATGATTTTTATTTATGGGGGGGGGGGGGGATGTGGAATAAATCTTACCACATGTTGCCTTAATCTGAGCGTCTTAATGTGGAAGCACGAGGCCACCCCCTCTCTCCCCGTAAGCCCCCCTAAACTCTGCCAGTAAGGCTCTACCCTGGAGCTGAACCCTGGCGGGTTTTTTGGCAGATTTTTCCAGAGGCGCAGCCACAGGAGAGTGCCAACGTTTTAGGCCCAATCCCAAACAGAGCCCTCCGGACTCAACGTGTTAGGCCCAATCCCAAACAGAGCCCTCCGGACTCAACGTTTTAGGCCCAATCCCAAACAGAGCCCTCCGGACTCAACGTGTTAGGCCCAATCCCAAACAGAGCCCTCCGGACTCAACGTTTTAGGCCCAATCCCAAACAGAGCCCTCCGGACTCGCGGGACTACGGACACACACTCTTCACTGGCGTATTTCCGGGGACAGGCGAGTCCATGGCCATGTCCAAATCAGTGAACTTACCTACTATTGAGTATGCCAGTTGAGTATGCTTTTTTTTAAATTAAAGAAGACTATAAAAATTATGTAAAAAAAGATGGTGGGAGAGGGGGGGGAGACCAATCAAAACGTGAGGAAGAACCTACTTCCGCTCTACCCTCACTGACCCACTCCAGTGTGCTCCTGGTGACCATGTGTAGAGCATTTACTCTTCTGTCAATAAAGGAACATTGTGTAGCAGTTTCACTGGTTTATTGCTCTCAGATTGAATCAATAACAATTTACTGTTGCACCTCTTAAAAGTAATCTAGACCTGCTGTCTGAGAAAATAAAAGACCGGTATGCGGTTGGGTTAGGAGCAAGAAGCATGTATATTATAAGTGAACATCGTAAGGGTTATTGGGTTTGCTATGTGCTTGTGAAGTAAAGCTAACAGGGTGTGAAATCAGCACCCGCCACCAGCCAAATGCTTGTGGCTGGCAGATGATCTACTCTAGCAGCCACTTTGGCAGGTAACCAACCAGGTTATGTTATATTGTGAAAGGTAATGTGGCTGGTGAAATGTTGAAAATGGCTGGTGATTTTTAGAATCCACAAGCCACTCTGGAATTAAAAAGTTAATTTCATTCTCGGATCCTTATATTGACTGCATCACCCGAACTCTCCACTAGGGGCGCGCTGTTGGCGCTGAGGAATAGAAAGCTGTACTGATGGAGGGCCACTAGGGGGTGCTGTGTATTTATGAGCTTCATCGCTGCATCCCTCTCACCAACGGATTTTTTTTTGTTGAGGAAGCACCAGAGAGTAAACCGGAGCGTAAAAACAACAAAACGCTGGGAAGCGGAAAGGAAACCTCTCGAGTGCAAACACGACTGCCAGAGGCGACGCCTCCTTTTACTCAGGTTAGTGGTAAAAAAAACACCACAGCCAGAGAGAGAGCAAGACAGTGAGAGAGATATCCAGAAGAGCGACAGAGAGAAAGAGAGATAGTGAAGGAGAGATAGTGAGAGGGAGAAGGAGAGGAGGAGAGGGGGATGCTGCTTCATGCTGCTCTTTATTTCATATATATTCCTTTCTTTTCTCTGCATTTCACTTTTACTGTGAAAAAGGCTTTCAGAGGCTAATTCCTCATGTTTGGTGCACTGCCTGGCAATGTTTGAGACTTGGAGAGGCTTGTAAAAGTGTGTTTTAACACTAAGTTTTCTGGTGGAGCTCTAGGACTGTAATTGGGGGGGATGGATTTGGCGATTCATTCTCCAAGGCCCTATGTCGCTGGAGCCCATAAAACAGTGTGAGGCAGCCATTTTATGAGGGCACTGCTCTGGTCCAACTGCAAAGCTCCTTCACCAGAGATACCCTCTGGTGGGGTCACTGGGACACTTTTTTGGGGGAAATCTTTGCCACTAGTATTTGCCGCGTGGATGGAGTGCTCCTCTTTTTTTAATATATATTTTAGAGCTTTTTCAGCTTTATTGGACAGCACAGTGTAGAGAGACAGGAAGAATGGAGAGTGAGAGAGAGCGAGGGACATGCGACAATGGTAGCGTGGGCAGAATCGAACCGCCGACGTCGCGGCTCGCAGTGAGCGTGTGGATGGTGCTCTCCAGGCTCCGCCTCCGAGACACGCCGAAGCGCTCCTCTTTACGAGCTCTGCATTTACACTCCATGGGGGGAGGAGAGTCAACCCCCCGGCTCCCTTCTCGGGAAGGAAACCGCACAAACAGATCCCAAATTCCACCCTCACCTCTCCACTCCCCCCCCCCCCCACCAAGTTTCCCGCTAACAGCCATTATTACACCATTGACTGCAGAACAGACCCTCGCTGCATACGTGTGTGTGGTCACATCTCACCCCCAATCCCATCCCGTTCCGTCCCGTCCACTCACTCAAAATATCGACGACAGCCTGCCAGGGCCCGGTCTGACAGTATTCCTCCAACACACAAATGGAAAAAGACGCCCCCTCCCTAATATGAACCACAGCCTGCCTCCTGTCAAATCTGCCCCCAGCTCTGTGTCCTGATGGAGCGGTAGTCCCCGCGGTTCACTGCCTTGCGTAAGCTTGCGGCGGCCATATTGAAGGCCCGCTTATTTTAACAAAGACTGCTTGTTTTTGTATGTGATTCATTTATTATCGAGGATATGTTCAGAGGTTTGATTTAAAAATGTTTTAATACATGTAGAAATTTAACCGCATTTTTGCAGATGTAAGCATTTGGAGGAAAAGCTGCCGTGTCGATTTATATTTCTTTTTTATTTTTAGTCCATTCTTTGTTTGGAGACTGCTTCTCCTGGCTCCACATTTAGGACAGATTGGCAGAGTGCTTTTCCACCTTTTTCCTCAGTAATATTCAGCTATGAATTTGTGAACACTGACTGTGTAACTGAATAGCTAACACCGAGTTCAAAATGCTCCACCACGTACAAAATGCTTAAATCCAGCACCCATGTGAATGCAGTCATTTATTTACAATGGCAATGTTGAATAAGAACTAAACTATTTATTTGCTATGGAAATGTTGAATGAGAACTGAATAGTTTTTTTTTATATTAAAAACTGAGCTACAGTTTAAGTGTGCAGTGCACCTTTATGAGGAGATATGAGGAGCGGTGTTCAGCGTTCCACTCAGCAGCTTATGAGCCGAGTCCAACGCCAGGCACTGAGTAACTAAAGCGCTGCTTTGTGCTCGCAGGAAGGAAAAAAATCACTTTAGCAAAGGCCGCAAAACCTGCCAAAAAACCCCAAAAAGAAACCAGTGCGCCGACGGATCAGAGTCCAGCTGCAGTTACAGTCCAGATTGGAAGCAGTGATGATGAGTAGGCCGTAGGGCTCACGCCGGGCTCAACTGAGATGATGGGAAAGCTTTACTAAGTCGCTGTCGGTCCTGTAGGGTGATGAATAACCTAGAGTTGCCAACTTTGGTGAGCTGGCCGGCGTGAGATTTATTGTGGTCGTGGGGGGGCCGCTGAAATCTCGGACCGGGGGGAGGGGTGTACAATGGGGGGGTGTGATTGAAATCGTGGACCGGTGGGAGGTGGAGGGGGGTGCTACACATAATTTCTTGAATCAGGGAGCGGCTTTGTTTTTAGTTACAGGGTTTTTATTTGCTTTGGGTGGCGTGAGTCTGAGACCGAGGCTGAAAGCGTGTCTCACGCCGGACTAAACCATCACCCAGGGAGGGAGGGATGTCTCTCCACTCCACACAGGAGCACCCCCCACTGGTCAGCCAGGGGACTGCGGTCTACTCACTCAAGCTGCAGGTGAAGTGTCTTCCCCTGGAAGTGTGTCTGTGTGAAGCTCAGATTGTGGGCATCTTAGGAAAAGAAGCGGTGTGACATCACATTTCGCAGGATGAGCAAGCGCTTGTCTGTGTTCTGCCGAAGTGATAACGGATGAAGTTGAAGTTGTTGCTGGGACATGCAACTGCACCATCCAAATTTGGGAGAAAAACTCATTTTAAAAATTGGTAGAAATATAAACAAATAAAAACTATTTACAGCCTCTGTCTATGACCCACTGACTGTGGGAGAATAAAAAAACATAAAAAATGTTTGCAGTGTGTGGAAAACACCGAAGGACAGTCCAGTCACGGTCAGAGATGGACACGGGTTTGAGCCCGTCCAAGGGTATGAACCTGCTTGTATTCTACTGACAGGCGAAAATAGTCTTTGGAAGGACTCGGCATGGATGGTTGTATCAGAGCTCGGCATGGCTCTAATGGTTCTGATGGTTTGAGCAGGAAAAATCTGAGTGTGCGGATGGAGTTTTGAGCGCTAGAAGAGCAAATCCGTAAGCGAGCAAGAGGAATTCTGCTCTCAAATTAATTTGTTGCGCACTCTCTTGGCATTAAAGTGATGTCATAGAGAGACAGGAAGAATGGGAATGGGAAGTGAGAGAGAGGGAAAGACATGCAACAAAGGTTGAGTGGCCAGGTTTGACACAATGAGCATGTGGACGTTGCTCTGACAGGGTACGCCACCAAGAGACCCGGTTCTGATGGATACTTGAGTTGACCCTTGAGCAACATCCTGCTTCTACTGACCAGGAAATAAAGTCTTTGAAATGACTCAGCATGGATGTATCTGTCAGAGCTCAGAGTGGGAACGCAACCAACCACACAGCCTTCCTGTCTGAGCAACACAGATATGGCATCTGCATTCCGTCAGTATGCATACGTCCCGAGGAAAGATACATACCGTCACCATTGCTCATGTACCCCGTCTTCTTTATTTTGTAATTTTGGTTTGCTTTTTTTAAGCACAAGTTGAAAGTTCTCATCCGGCCCTGTGTACTGTCATCGTTTCATAACTCGCTAACTAATAAAGTTGGTTCAAACTCTCAAATGATTAAACCATAATGCTCAATGGAAAATGGAAAGTATTTTTTTATATTTTGGATAATTCCTTTTTTTTTTCCAGATACAAGGTTTATGCACAACACTGATGGTATATTTTTTGTACATACAATCGTTTATACAAGATGATATTCCCTGAATTCAGCTTTAGTATTTTGCTCTAGGGTGCAATGGCAGTGCCTCACTGGAGAATGAAACTGGCAACCTCTGAGATACACTCCTAGTTAGAGCCTCTGTAGGCCTCAGCCCATAAGATTTATCTTCACCATCTCCAGAGCACACCGAAGTAATGAAACAACACAGTGACATCACTCCTCAGCGCCTTTGACAGGAGAGCCAATCACACTCCTGCTTGGCCCTTGGGGGGAAGGGGGGTCTGGTTTACTGTTGTGAAAACATAATATAAAAACACACAAATACAGACCCGATGGCCTGGCCTAATGTAATATAAAGACACAAGCCAAGTCCAGAATGTCCCTGTGTTTGTTTATGAAATGTTTATGTTCATGCTTCATGAAGGCTTTACAAATACAACTTCTGTAAAGGGCTGTCATAGTACTCAACAGTGACATCATAGTACTCAACGGTGACACGTGCCAGATGTTTAGAGCCAGAAGACCCAGAAACCCTTTAGGCTACCATACACCATAGGTCTTATCACAACGACAAATAAACATGCTACTTTAACAAATGAATAAAGAAACGAAATACTGTGAGAAGGCTTGTCAGTGAAGTGGCCCAGATAACATATGCGAATTACAGTGCAGCTCATAAGGATGACATAAGGAAAACGGAAAACGACGTCTCGTCCGCTTTGTTTAACCGTCCTGGCTCAAGAGACTCAGGAGACCGGGGACACTAACGGCTCAAGTCCGTCTGTCGCTCTCCTGCGTTGCTCCGTGTATTATTGACTTGGAGCTTCGCTTCGCATCGCATCCCGCAGTGAGAAAAAAAAAACTTGGGTCCCGCCAGGGCCTGTCTAAGCAGGAAACAACAACAGGCCGCCTCCCATAGACTTCCTGTCCGTATTCCACCGGGAGCGCGCCTGGAGCAGAGAACACAGTGAACTAATGCGGGAGAGAACGGAACTCTCTGGACTTTGGGTGTGAGAGTCTTAGAAAGCGGTATTTGTTGGTATCCTAGACTGCACACCAGAACTGGGTCAAATTATTATTTGAAAAGCTTTTAACCCCTGAGACACCAGTAAAATCCCTGCACATTGTCATCAACAATTTAAAAAAATAAACATTTCAATATTTCTCTGAAATTCCTATTTCGTATGATTGCAGTGAGCCTGCGTTTCTGGTCAGTAACATTTTTGTTGGAACATTCCCAGGGATCTTCAAGAGTGTTTCCAAGTTTTTATTCGCCACACACAAAATAAAGAGTTTAAATTATTTTAAATAGTTATTTGGCCTAATTCCATTACGAAAATGTTCAGCATTAAATCAAATCTAATCATGTGAATTTGGTGTCACTCGACCCTATCCATGAGTTAGGCTACATGAACACAAAGCATTTTACTGTGTATACACTGCGTTATTGATGGATCCTCTGGATGCAGGAGACATATTATGCTCAACTCTATAATACTATTAGCCTACTATATCATAAATTAATGGCAGAGCTCCGGATAGGGCTCAGGATTGTCTTACAGCCCATCGCCACAGCTGAGAAACCTGGTAGAGTCGTTTGCACTGTGTAAACCCCTAGCTGGGCCAAAAAAGAGAGCAATGTCCCACATGGGATTTCAACTAATGAATCTCTTGATGCAAGTGCAATGAATCACCCTTTGCTCCTCGCAACCGCCCAGTTATTAGAACTATTGCCGTCGATTGGCGTAGCTTAGCCTAGCCTACATGCCATGCGCAAGACTCATATCATAGCCATAGGCAATGGGTTCCCGGCAAGAATAGAGAATAATACACCGTAGAATTAGACGCAGCCTACATATTACAACAGATTTCTCAAGTGTGAGAGGTAATCGCGTTATTTGCCCTGGTCGCCACTTATAGGCAACTGAAGAGAATGCCGTTTTGTATGAATGCCGTTGTTAGACCTGCATATATTTTTGTTAGATTTGTTGTAGAAATCCTTGGTAAACCTGTTGAAAAGAGTTGACTTGGCCGTCGTATTTACAGCATGTGAGAAAAGTAGGCGACTACAACAGATAATGTGAGTAGCTAGTTGCTTTTAGAAAATATTTTACAAAACCGTTATAAAAGCAAAACGTCGGTTCAATGAATGTAATTCAACCCAACCATATATAATTAATTATCAACCAAAGCATTCACAGTTTAACCCACAGAAGCTATGTACTATCTTAAGATATGTTCACCCTGTCATAATTCCTGGACCATTAATAATGGGAGCACACACTTACACACACAAAGTATAACACACCTGCGAACGTAAAACAGAGGTGCGCTTTGGAAAATATGATTCACGAATATAGCAGGCATAGAATTTAAGACCGATTATTTAACACATTTGTGGAATAATATTTCGACCTTACCTTCACAGGGCATTTGCAGCTTTTCGGATCGCTCCACAAGTTGATTTCTCGATTCTTGATCAATAGCCTATATAATAAAACGTTCGTGTATTTCCCTTAGATAACTACCATAATTTATCTAATTTGTGGACAACACGTTAAAATAAAAACTCCCAGTGAATTCAGCTGAAAGTCTCACCAAAAATATTCCCACAAATAAACAAAAACAACTTTGAAAATGTCGAAACGGGTTTCAAAATAACGGCATCTCTTACAGTTATGTCGGTTCCTTTTCGCGAGGCTGTTCAATCAATTGTTCCGCGCGTTGGGGAAGGTGGCTTTGTGCTGCAGGAATTAAATGACGCTCCTTCCGAAGCTAAGCGGGTGACAGGAAAGTAGGCTATAGAAAACTATGCGGAGTGCTCCCTCGTCTTCCCACGAATTTCCACTAAGGATTTCTATTATACGCGGGCCCTAGGGGTAGAAGGTGGATATAAACTACAGGCAAGACAGACTCGAAAGCAGCCTAAAAAAACACCAGGTAGACAAAACTGTTTTAAACACTGTTCCCTTAAATATAATGTAGCTAATGTCAGAATTACGCAGTGTAGAAAACGTTGAAAACGAGAAGACGCCACCGAATATAAACACGATTAAAAGTGTTTGATCAGATTTTGTCTGTAACAAACACCACAAGCAGTTCGCCATAAAAGTTACACACAGTGGAAGACCATTGCAATAAATTGTTAATAGAGTCGTTTTTTTTGTAATAAAGCCCAGTCATGTTCAGTTACGTTTTTACAAGGTTTCTGTTTTTTCTTCTTCATATACAGTATATTATATAATTGGTTCATTCGGTTTCTCCTCATTAGATAAATAATAAAACATCAGTTTAAATAAGAAGTGTCAATGGTTTTTTAATGTGATAGTTGTTCTACTATGGTATCAAAAGTAGAATAAACTTTCTGTAGAACTATTTCAAGGAACCGTTTCTGTTCATTATGGAATGTAGTTTCAAACAGTGACCTCCAGTGGTGGAACATAGAACTAGTAAAATTTACCATGCGAGAGGATGGAACATTTTGGAGCCTATCGTTCCATAAAAATAAAAAAATAAAGAAATTCAGGAACCATTATCAGAACTTCGCTTGTGCAATTTCAACCAATTCACTCACACTGAGAGACATTGTCATTGAGCAAACTGTTAGTCTTTAGGTTTTGCGTGTTATTTAATTTATACAGTTTTGTGTCAGGAATGTTTCCTTCTGCATGCAGCAATAATGACTTTCCCAAAAATATATAACGCAGTTGTGAAGCTAAACTAGAAATTTGAGTGTCAAAATGTTTTGAAGTAATGCTCAATATTTGTATAGTGCCTTTCACTGAATTTATTTGATAATTCCGACATGTTTAACTCCTTTCATAACCAGACAAATATTGTATTGCTAGACAAAATGGTTTGCACATTCTTTCTCCTTTATTACATGATGATTAATAGGAATTAAGAATAAAACTGTAATAATTTCCCAGTTAAAATCACATGTTTGGTTGCAATATAGTTTTCATCCACATTTTGGAATTTTGTCATTAGTTTCTTCCTTTTCTTTCCTAATCATAACATAACAAAAAGTAGGTTTTTGATAAGAATGCCTTTGGAAAAATTCCAGGTATATAAGTTTGCAGGTGTACAAGTCTGCTGTCCAAGAGAACCAGCCCTGTTGCTCTCTTTACAAAACAAGACAATCTATTCCGGAATGAGTTTATCTGTTTAAGTTCTAGAACAACCCCAAGGTTGTAGGTTGTATTTCTACGCGAGGCATAAGCGTTGCACAGTTGATCAAAGTACTTAACCTGAGTTGCTTCTGTAAATATCCAACTGTATAAATAGATTTTATGTGCATTACATTACCAACCATTTAGCAGACATTTTTATCCAAAGCGACATACAATAAGTGCATACAGAAACGTCATTGAAGCAACTACAAAACAGATCAGACCAAAGTCATCCTTTCCATAATTTAGCGTAGCATGTAATGTAATGATTTTATGTAAAAACAACAAAAAACTATGTAAGCTGTGTAAATCGCTCTGGATGAGACACCTTCAAATTTCAAACTTACTCCTCCGCAATGTTGTTTTTCTTGTGGTTGCCTGTAAATAAAACAATTTGCAGAATTAAAAGTGAGCCTTGGGTAAAATGGTATACTATCATATAGCTTTAATCTACAGTACTTGAGGAGATCACTCTGTTAACAAAATTACATCGGCCTATCGCCAACGTGGCAAACACACACAAACACACAGACACAAATTCAAGCTCTTACTATTTTTTGTTTCTTCTGAAATAAGTGACCACTGTGATGGTCATTATCCAAGAAAGAAGACAAAGCGTGATGCTCAGAACTCTGTACAGAGCCACAGCTGCGTAACACGCCTTCCAGTCTGTAGCTACAAAACATACACGCCTAACATTAAAGGTCTTTTTGGACTTCAGTTCAGTAATATTAAAAGGAAAACAGGCATACACAAAGCGTATTTGTAGTAGTAGTAGTAGTAGTAGTAGTAGTAGTAGTAGTAGTAGTTGTAACAATAATAATTTACTTAAATTAAAGGTTGGATTTTTCTCATTTTTTCAGTTTGAGATTAAGCTAATTCACCAAACAGTAGATTTTCTATACCCCTTTTTACTCATCTTTACCAGGGGTGCCAATAATAGTAGAGGGCACAATATATATATATAATGATATCATTATTAAATTGATTATGTTTATGTATTTATGCTTATCCACTTGTCTTCTCATTGTAAGTCACTCGAAAAGAGCATCTGTCAAATGGCAGTAATGTAACGTGTATTTAAAGGTTTACCTGGGCTCTGCACGCTTTTCATCGTGAGCCTTCCGGCAAACTCTACCACGCACGTGCACACAGCTCCTCTCTCCCACTTCTCCGCGGGAACCATAACCTGGTTTTGGGTGAACTCTACGGTCTCATCACCGGTTTTTCTCCAAACGGTTTCGGTAAACCCGCCTTTCTCTTCCCCGTCTATCACCCACGACATACGGACTTGCGGTACGACTCCGGAAATCACACACAAGAGTGGGGTGAACGATCCGTGGATGTCGTCCGACGGCAAGAGGATGTCGATTGGCGGGAGTGCAGTTTTTCTTTCTGTAGTTGAAAGTGATCAATGATTGTCATTTCATATGATAGTGGGAATGTATACACCAGTCATTTTATAAATATAAAAACGAAGTAGCCTAATATTTTACGATATGCTAATAAGCAACTCGACTAGTCAGTCACAATTTGGGTTGTATCTGAGAGGCCTGCTACAGCCTACCGTTTAGACATACTCAAGCTGATATAGAAAAACACTCATATTCTTCTGAAATACAAACGGGAAAAGCACAAATTAAATATAAACTATAAATATAGCACACTAATAAACCACCATTTTACACATCCCAAGACCCATGAATATGATTGTGTTATTTCCATGTGTAGTCTATGTGTCTTTTTTTTCACCTTGTGTCACTATGACGAGTGACCCGTTGCCGATGTAGACCATTTTGCCATACACCACAAAACAGTAATAAGTCCCAGAGTTGTCAACTGTTGCGTTTTGAATGTCGAAAACACATTCGGTCTCCATTGCACTGACTCCAGAGTCCTTAGAGGTACTTAAGGTGTTCTTTAAGGTAACAAGCTTCTTGGTCCCAGGATCTATCCTCGTCCAAATAATCTTGTAGCAGTATGTAGGAGGCATTCCGTTCGTATCGCATTTTAACCTAGCGGTACGACCAACCTCCACCTCGACCAACTCTGGAACTTGGAGTATCGCTGCAATGAATAATACAAAAAAACAAGCTACATATGTTTTAAAAATAGAAATCAATCAATCAATCAATCAACCAATAATAGTAACAATTTACTCACTGAAATTTTAGAGGTTCTAGAAGGATTTTCAAAAAAAAACTTTTTTAGTTCTTTATGGAACCCTCTATAGTAGGTGTGAAAAGCTCTGACGGCTCCCAGATTTAACCATTTTGCCTGACAAATAATCCTTAGACTAGATAGGATTCCTCTATGGAATTTGCCAGTGAACACTTTTCTTTGCCAAGGGGCCCTCATAAGGGGCAACTTGGGAAATTATAATTTTTTCCTAAATTTAGACTAGATAGAGTTCCTCTATGGAGACAGAGGGGGTCCTTTTGGAAACCTTTCTTCTGAGAGTGTAGCCTACATTTGCAGTTCAATTGTATTCACATAGGAACTGAACCAGTTATTGTGAGAATAACACAAAGTTATTAGGACATTTAAATAATGAAGAAATGCCATAATAAATAAATGAACAAACACACTGAAAAAGGTATAAAACGATAAAGACTGGCAGAAATGTTACCTGTGAAAAACCATTTAATGAAGAAAAATATCAGTATAAATCCTGTTATATAACTATAAATCCTGTTATTCCATGTGATGGCCGTTAAATGAGTTATTGTTAAATGAGTACTGTTATGACTTTCGTTTTGTTTTGGGAAAAAAACACTGAAATCCAAATTATTTGAACGAACATTTTACAGATACTTTTTTTTTTACAGTAAATATGTAAAAAAAGAAAAAGAAAAATAGGCCTACCGTTTAGTGTAAGAGCACGCGCCAACAGCAATAGGCAGGATATCATCTTGACAGTTTCACAGAATTAATCGCACAGTCCGTGAGGGAGGTTACATTTGTTTCAAATGTGTGATGTTCATCCCAGACCTGTTTATCGGAGCCCCTTACGACATGGTTATTCATTAAAAACTGTGGTCAAGAAAGCGACCACAAGAAAGCCAACAATACGAGTCGTCAAAGAATCACCATTGCATCAATTTAAACACAAATTAATTCTGAGATTCTAGGTCATTTGTTGATACACTAAACCAAACATTAGCGCAAAATAACTAGGTTACGAGTCCAATAAAGACCACATGCGCTCTATCGGAGTAAAACGTACTCTATCGGTGTTGATTTAACACTGAACATTTAACTGTATAAAGCCTATTCATATTAATTATTGCAAGGGACTGCACCGTTATTTACGACCGTATTTCTTTCTTAATTTTTAAGCAAGATTTTAAGTGAAATGTGAAATGTGTAAAAGGCACTGAAGAAAACGAAGCCATTTATTTTTTCCAGGGTGCACAAGTCTGACAGACCGTGCTCTCTAAATGAGGTCAGGGTAAGAGGTTTCTGAGGCTGAGTTGCAGTCAGAGGGGCCTTTAACCACAGGGTCTTATGGATGCGCGTCTGTATTGTAACCTGCGTGTGGACATCTTGCGGTGACTGTCCGTGAAGTCTTTGAACCCTTTGGGGGGAGAGAACAAGTGCAAAACCACATTGTGTGTTGAAATTGTGTGTTGATGATTTGCTATGGGAACAAAAGAGAACATTTGGGCTTTTTGGTGCCCTAAGCAGAATTTTATTTGGGGGGGGGGTTGTGGTGTAGATGGCGATCGCGGACCGGGGAGGGGGGGTGGTCTCAGTCTCATTCCCCAGAACTGAAGCCTTCTCATACCACCATGACCTGAATACTACACATCAGCCTGTGAATAAATTTTAAAAAACATTCTCAGTAAATCTGCACCATTTCTCACTTGTTTTACGACGGAGGTATAAATTCTGATGCTCGTACAGCGCTTCTGATATCCAATACCCTGTAGGGGACATGTGTCTCTGGTCTTAATCTCAAGAAACGTATATTAGTCTACTATGCTACACGGGACAAAATAAAATAAGTTGTATTTTTGAAAATATTTTCACCGCAACAGTTTTTGTCAGCCAAGACAGTAGTATTGTCAAAAAATTTAAATATTTAGGATGGTCTCAGGACGTTTGTGCATTTGGCACATTCTTGTTTTTTACATTGAAATGAATATTGACAGTAAAATAGAGTGGCTACGTGTGAATTTGGTATATAAAGGTTTTCTTTAGCATGAACCTTGAATGATATGTGAAGAATCAGTGTAGATTAACGACGTCACGTGGCGCTATAATGGCGACATGTAGTCCAGCTGTCTTAATTTTGTGTTGTTTTGTGTCGTCGTTTTTTTTTTTTTCATGCGCTGTGTGTCTGTAGTGGGGACAGGGAAGCGGCTGATATTTTTTCAGGCACTCCCCTCTGCTCATTCGCAACATATGACGAATTGTCTCGCCGCATGTCCGTTGGATCTGCAGACTGCAGCAACAAAGTTACCATCACTCTTCACCGGAATGCAGGCAATCGTCAAAAGGCAGCCAGGAAAGGAGAACATAATGCGGGGGAGGAATGAGGAGACGACTGGTTAGATTGACGCAGTTCGCTGCTCCGTTTCAGCGGTGTACAGAGACCGCGGCGCTGCGTGTATGGAGGAGAGTCGTGGAGGAGGAGTTTGTGCGTTGGACTGCTTGGTGACACTGGACATCGCGGGACAGCGGGGGCTATTTTTAATTTAATTCACTTTAATTCACTTAATTGATGTAATGATTCTATTGAATGTCTTTGTTTGATATGTTTGTTTGTGCGTTGTGGGTCTTCCCCACTGTCTATGTCTTTGATATGTTTGTTTGTGTGTTGTGGGTCTTCCCCACTGTCTATGTCTTTTTGTCGTTGCTGGGGTTACAAATGAAGTTCCCTAGCAGGAAAATAAAAGTTATTCTATTCTATTCTATTAACGGTTAGGAAAATGGGGGGTCATAGGTTGGACTTCCTATAGGGCACTGTTATTGTACCATTGAGCAAGGCACTTAACCTGAATACAAGGAATATCCAGTTGTATAATAGATTTTATGTACAAAAAACACAATGTCTGCATTTTAGGTTTTTAACCCACACATTGAAAGTTTACATCTGGCTCTATGTACTCTGAGTTTCCACATCTCTGCAATTAATAAAGCTGGTTTGAAAACCCCAGGCAATAAAAACATGAAACAAATCGGCCACTTGAGGTCAAAAATATGTCTCGAGAGATTTTCTTCAGAGGCACTGTCTGCTCAATACTCCCTGACTACTGAGGGACTCGTCATTTATCGTTTATAATACAGAAAAGTGCATATGCAAGGATTACAGCTGTTGCAAAAGGTATTGGCCAATCAGATCTGCATTTAATTTACAGATTAGTTCCAGTATTTGCCAAGATGTCGGCTCTATATGTTCGGCTTCCAGGTGGGAAACTGTAGGCTTCAAACATGGAAAAAGATTCCATTCATCGTCTACAGGATTCCCACAGAGAAGTTTGTCGTGTACTCTTCTGGTAAACGTCCATCAATGAAAGCATTCAATAAATCATTTTAATAATTATCATGAGACAAGCACCCATTTTTGTACCTACAGCCATAGCAAGTTCACATTTCCTGTCATGTGACAGTCAGTGAAAGTAGCAACATAAATTATTATGTTCTTATCATTTTCCTTTATAATTTAAAAAAATGAAATTTTTATATTATATTTATTATTAACATATTAATTATTATTTATGTTTTTAACTTCCAAGCTACATTCTATAAAAATAAAATAAATTTTTAAAAAAAACAAGGCCATTTGGGTACAAGTGCTGGAAATTAGTCTATGTACAATGCTTCAGCCACTCTAACATTTTACACATTTTTCAGTGAGGTTATTCGTTTTTTTTTAACATTTATATATAAAAATAAATAAAAAACAAAGCCATCTCCAAAATGTAGGCCTGAGTTTTGAGGTCCCAACAGCTTGTCTGCTCAGGATGTCTCTGTTAGTTCAGCTCAAGTGCACACCATAAACCCCCCCCCCCCCCCCCCCCATGGGATAACACCACAGCAAATGACATACGACACCCCCCCAAACCCCTCGTACTTCCAAAGGCTTAAAACACTGGTTGCCATGTCGATGACTGGCACAGACGTCATTCTCCAGCTCAGATGGAGGAACGAGGGAGGGCCGTGACGGACACACAGTTCCAAGTTCTTTGTGATTGGTTTGACGTGCCAGCGGTAACCAATCAGTACGTGGCTGCCTGCTACTCACTCGCCCGCCTGGCCTATAGACACGGACTGACGGCCACCAATCCCGTTTGCACAGGACCACATTACCGCCGCTGTTCAGGAGTCCCCACATCTCAGCCCTGGTCCCAGGGATATACATTTAGGAGAAGAATGGATCGGGCCTTCTTCGTCCCGGAGGTCTTACCCAGGGGGGATCCTGGGCTGTCTGAAGACACCCCTCTCGAGACCCCAAGAACAGAAAGAGCCCCCGCAGCAGAGATTTTTTGGGTCTTCAGTGGTTTCGCTGGTGGGGCGTTTGGGATCCTCCCGGCGGGGGCATCACTTTCAGAGGCGGAGGAGGAGGGGGTGGCCTGTGTGTGAGAGAGAAAGAGAGAAAGAGAGAGAGAGAGAGAGAGAGACAGAGACGAGACAAAGAGGCTTATATACACACCTCTGACGAGCGTTCACAACGCATGAAAATATGTCTTATTTCGGTACAGCGCACTATTTGCCTGTGACTACACGTGTCCTAGGAAGGAAACACAAGCGATTTTTATAAGAGATGGTCACTAACCCTTTAACCCTTTTTTGACTGAACATTCTAATGCCGATGTAACAATCACTACTGGTATTGGTGAAAACAATGGAGTTCTAGAACACTGACTAAGAACTTTGAAATAAAATTTAAAAAAACATTCCAAAACACCTACTCTTCAAAAGGTTAAAATGCTCTCTGTGGTTAGGATTTTGAAAGTGGTGTAGTGCACACAGGGAGTAACAGACGGCCAGTGGGGATGCCCCAGGGAATCGGTTAGTTAAAGACCCACCTGACCGGGGCTGCAGTGGCTCCAGGGGGGGCGTAGATTGCCGGGCCCGACGCGGGCACCGGAGACCCTCTGGCTGTGCGATTCGGGGAGGCTCCAGAGACGGGCCGTGAGGGGGGGGCTGCTGGGAGCTGTCTGTTGGGAGGAGGGGGCCGAGCCGGAGCATGGGCCTGTAAAGGGCGCAAACACAAACGCGCACACAGACCGATAAAGAGCTACGCACGCCACACGATTAACTCCAAATCCAATGACGAACGCTGAGCTAGCACCGAATTGGACGTGAATGTAAAGTGAATAATCCCCCCCCCACTCACAACGCACCCAAAATCAGCCACACTTCCTCGCTCTGTTTGTACCTTATCGTCGGGGGGAACGGGGTCAGGGGGGAGGGGCTTGGTCGGAGGGCGCGGCCGTTCCCCTACCGACTGGAGTGACGGGCGGGAGCGACAGGAAGAAAGAGAGAAAGAAAGAGGAAAAATAAATTAATTCACCCTGGCCTGCTCCCAGCATTAGCCTCCATGTGAAACCATGGCAACGCAGTCCATACTTCCGGCTGTCACTCAGCTGCTCAATCAATAATGGGCTAAAACTCTATGCGCAGCGCCAATGCTGTTGCACATGTACAGCTGTGTAGCTCTCACCAGCTATTAGCACTCATTATTCAGAGTCAGCAGCTGGATATACAGTGAATCTTTTCCAGTTTGACTAAATTTTGCACTATGGGGAGGTCAGGTTACAGTACCTGGGTGGGCATTGTGCACTATGGGGAGGTCAGGTTACAGTACCTGGGTGGGCATTGTGCACGATGGGGAGGTCAGGTTACAGTACCTGGGTGGGCATTGTGCACTATGGGGAGGGCAGGTTACAGTACCTGGGTGGGCATTGTGCACTATGGGGAGGGCAGGTTACAGTACCTGGGTGGGCATTGTGCACGATGGGGAGGGCAGGTTACAGTACCTGGGTGGGCATTGTGCACTATGGGGAGGGCAGGTTACAGTACCTGGGTGGGCATTGTGCACGATGGGGAGGGCAGGTTACAGTACCTGGGTGGGCATTGTGCACTATGGGGAGGGCAGGTTACAGTACCTGGGTGGGCATTGTGCACTATGGGGAGGGCAGGTTACAGTACCTGGGTGGGCATTGTGCACTATGGGGAGGGCAGGTTACAGTACCTGGGTGGGCATTGTGCACTATGGGGAGGGCAGGTTACAGTACCTGGGTGGGCATTGTGCACTATGGGGAGGGCAGGTTACAGTACCTGGGTGGGCATTGTGCACTGTGGGGAGGGCAGGTTACAGTACCTGGGTGGGCATTGTGCACTATGGGGAGGGCAGGTTACAGTACCTGGGTGGGCATTGTGCACTATGGGGAGGGCAGGTTACAGTACCTGGGTGGGCATTGTGCACTATGGGGAGGGCAGGTTACAGTACCTGGGTGGGCATTGTGCACTATGGGGAGGGCAGGTTACAGTACCTGGGTGGGCATTGACACTGGATCAGGTGGCAGTGGTTTGCTGGGAGGCTGGGGCCTCTCCGCAGCCTGCTTGTGAAGAGATCGGGGGGGGGGAAGGATAGGCAAGCGTCAGGCAGGAGCGTCTAGCTGAGGCTCCCAGGTGAGGTGAGCTCAGGTGAGGAGGGGGAGGGACGGAAACGCACCCCCCTCTCCCCCTTCCCAGCAGGCAACAGGTTGAAACTTTGTTCAGCGATTAAGCCGACGAGCTGCATTAGCACTGTGCGTTCCTATTTCACCACAGCGGATTGTGTGGTGATTGTGCCGTTTCTCTTCTCTTTATGTGCAGATCCAGTGGCTCATTACGCAGTGGTTAGTGAGAAACAAACTGTGGCGCATCAAAGACTCTTATGCAGGTGTGATGTTGTAGGACAGTGGATTTATATGAAGCCATTCGACTTGAATCAAAGGAATTTGATGCGTTTACTGAACGGAGACACTACTACTGCAAAATGCAGTGAACGAAGAGGGCACCGTTTATGGGTTTAGAATGGGGGGGGGAACTCATGTTGAGAAGCTCAATTGGAAAAACTGACCACTATGTGACACTCGTTGACATAACTGAAATTAAGCCGGAATCACAAACCTGTTTGGCCAACAAACAAAAAAAAACTTCACCTACAACATTAAAATGCTTCAGAAACACTCAAGACACCAAAATGGCCGCTTTGTACTTGGCCAACTTCGCGAAAGTTCCACAAGTCGCAAAGCACATGCCTGGCCCTTGTAGGCTTGTGCTTTTTCAGAGAAAGGGGTGCATAAACAGGAAATAAAGGCGAAGGTAACTGGGGCACGATACTTCGCCAATATTGCAACAACAATTTTTTTTTTTTACGGCTGTGAAGTAGCGCTGGCACAAGTTCTAGAACGCAGAGAACCCTTTTGACCATAAAGCCAGAGTTAATGTTATTCGTTCAGAAATTAAACAGGTTATGCAAGCCTTTTCTTTTCCAAAGTCTTGTCAAGAATCATTTGGCTTTTTTTTTTTCCTGTGTTATTCAAGTGAACAATTCAATGGATGTGGACCGATCAAAAGGTTTTGTTCTGAAGAAAAAAGTATTTTAATTGGTTGAAGTCAGTGATTGACAGCATGTGATTGCTCCACCCGTTACAGTGAACCTGAACTGGTTGTCTCCAAACAAACACTCCCTTGCTTAGGACGGGACGCCCGGTGGGTATGGTACCTGGCTGGACGGGGTGAGGGGAATGTCCATTTTGGGGTTGGGGTGGTACCTCAGGGGTTGGGCCTGGTCTCCGCCTCTGGCCGCTATTCTCTCCAAAGCCGGGGTCCTGGGACACAAAATCACCACGCATTTGAAAGCGTGTTAGGCTACATGTATAATAAGGGGTGGGTCACAGAAAATAAATTTGCTCACTTACTGGGCTTGGAGTTACCTCAGAACCCCTGAGTTAAATTAAACCAGTGGAGCCTCTTGCTAAAGCTGTTTTACCTGTATTTTCCTCCTGCCATATGAATAGTGCAAGCATGCTACTCATATTCACGGTGTCAATAACTTGCTGTGTGAACAAGCTTAAATGTATGTATGTACTGGACATGTTAGATCAATGATTTAATGAACATTTTCAGATTCCGATGGTGCTGTGATCATGCTATGTCAAACGTGTAATTCACCTGTACTCAGTGTTCCGTGCTGCAGGTGAATCATTTCTTTTTATAGGTCATATCTAAGGCTGCTAAAATGCTGAAGTTGTAAAGTTTTGATGTGTAAGCGTGACCGACACAGAAGGCGTTAAAGACGAGAACTTTCTCAAAGCCAGAGAACCGTGCCTCTTGGCAGGAAGTTGGGCTGTGCGGTTGCTAGGTTATTCCGAGCACAAAGCTGTAGCAACATTGGGGCAGAGATGCATGATTTTAGGGGGTTCGAGGGGGGTCTTTGAGGTTCGGGTTTGCTGGGGATTCAGATGTTAACCTGCTTTAATTAGAATAGTTTGCCAGTAGGCGATTAAACAGTTTGCAAATTCTGATAAATCAACAGCTTAAAAAAAGTGTCGATTTTATACCGTTTTGTTTTGTGCTTATTTTTTATTGTGCATTGAGTCTGAGTAGTTGACTGAGGCACAAGTATTTACCCCAGATTAGATCATTTAGTTCAGGGCTGCCCAACCTCGTTCCTGGAGATCTGCCGACTACCGTCCGGTAGGTTTTCTCTCCAACCCTAATAAAGCACACCTCATTCAACAGCTAGAGATCTCATTGAGCTGCTAATTAGTTGAATCAGGTGTACCAAATTAGGGTTGAAATTAAAACCTGCAGGATGGTAGATCTCCAGGAACACGGTTGGGCAGCCCTGATTTAGTTGATCAACTAATGCTAGACACAATTCATATGCAGCTACATCGACAGAAACCCATACGCAAAAGGTCTGTAAAAATCACATATGCCATATACAAAACGTATTAAATAAACATGTGGTATAGAACTAGCATGTATATTTCAGACTAAAATAGTTCCCTAACATACATGGCACTCCCTATAAAAAACATTGAGAGATTGTATTAGATTTGTATGTGTCAAATACAAATATGTATAATACAATGCTAATCAACATATATATGTTTTTATAAAGTTTTTTTTTTTTTTTTTGAAGTAAGACAACAAACAAGAATCTTACCGGCTCTGTTGTCGGCTGGGGCCCTTCGGGAACAGGCTGCTGTGGAAACTGAAGAGCCGTCGACGGAGGTGGGGATAACGCAGCAGCAGGAAGAACAGCGCCCCCAGCAGGACGATGAGGGAAATGACCACCAGGGCCACTCGCGTGCCATCAGAGTCTGGGGACGTCGGATGTTAGAAAACATGTTTTTTAAAATATTCTACGCCCACTGGTTTTTGCAGGTTATAACTGAAGCCTATGCATGGTCACAAGGACGTAAGAATGTTTGATGATGATGATGTATGTGCTGCTTGAATCTAGGATTCTCCACCCAAAATTGGCGCATGTGGTGATAGTGTTTGGGGGTACCTCTGGGGTCCACGATGGGCCCGCTGTCCACACTGCCTCCATGGCCTGAGTATATGCAGTCAGGTGGGGCCCAGCCCGCATCACAGTGGCAGTTATGGTTGCTGTTGCACACCTGAAGAAAGGCGGGGGGGGTCAAGAACATCAGTAAGTTTGAGGAGAGCGGCCCCCTATAAAAGACCTCAATGGCCACTCCCACTCCCCCCGAAACAGCCCGGTTCTCTCACCCCATGGCCGCCGCACTTCCTCAGGCACTCCTCCACACCAAAAACAGCCACGTCCCGACACCGCCGGTCTATGCAGGCCTGCGACACGATGACCAGAGAAGCACAATAGAAATAAGACTGTGGGTTTTATTGTGTATTTTAAATCTGAAATGGTGATCACAGTCTTCAGGTGAAGCAGTATTACTGTATGTATTGATGTCTTGACAAAGTGATGTAGATGACCCCCACCCCCTTCATTATAAAACAAACGCGAAACGAAAAAAGTTAAATATTTTTTTAAATGTCGCCTTGGAGACGCCCACCTTGCCGGGCCCACAGGCTGTACCCGGCGCCACCGTTGCTGGGTCAGAGACGTCATCGCCCAGGTCGAAGAAGCTGGTGCGGCAAACCAGCTCACTTTGGTTCCGACGGACCCTGGTGGTGAGGATCTGCACCCTGGTGGCCAGGAGGGGCCGGTCGTTGCCCCCCTGACACTGAATTTTCCCACAATGCACGTCACTGCCACAGAAAAAACAACAAAAGGACAGTTGTGATGTAACCTTGCTGGCAGAAAACAAAGAGAAGCTCCACCAAATCACAGACTATATTCATAGCAACCAATAGAACCAATGCCGACGATGACCGGACCAAAATACTTTTGTAAATTTTGGTGCTTTGCTGTTCTCTTAATAATTTCAGTTCCATGAAATGCATGCAGGTGGAAAGCTTCTGGACACAAATATGAGCCTGAATTTAGGGAATGTAGGCTTTGTTTCTGCTGCAGGTTTGCTGGTTTGTTCAACGGAGCAGCCACGGACACTCACACATCTGAACAGGGCACGTAGCTGCCGTTGGGCGTCTGGCCGCAGTTGCCGTACTTGTCGCCTAGTTTGTTGACGTGGGAGAAGCACACTTCCGGAGCCTGGGTGGAGTCTGGGATGGAGAGATGGAGGGAGAAAGGGGAGAGAGACTGGAATGTTGGACTGTTTTGGCTTCACTCACTCGTCCCCTACTCACTCCACGTCTGTAAACCAATGAGCCCCGCCCACTAAAACAGCCTCACCCAATGTCCTACTCGCCAATATTACTGAGTCACACCCGCAAAAACACCAGAGCCCCACCCCCGAACAGACAAAGCCCCACCCCTACACTGACAAAGCCCCACCCACACACAAACAAAGCCCCACCCACACACAAAAAAAGCCCCACCCCTACACAAACGAAGCCCCACCCCCGAACAGACAAAGCCCCACCCCTACACTGACAAAGCCCCACCCACACACAAACAAAGCCCCACCCCCACACAGACAACGCCCCACCCCCACACAAACGAAGCCCCACCCCTACACAAACAAAGCCCCACCCACACACAGACAAAGCCCCACCTCCACACAGACAAAGCCCCACCTCCACACAGACAGGGCCCCGCCCACACACAGACAAAACCCCACCCACACACAGACAGGGCCCCGCCCCCACACTGACAGGGCCCCGCCCCCACACAGACAAAAAAACCCAAGGTCGCTTCACACAGATAGGGGAGAGAGGGGGAGGAGAAAAACAAACAGAACAAACAAAACAAACAACAGGGATGGTTGAACCAAACTGTCCAGGGTCGGGGCATTACAGATTTCGGCTGGAAAAAAAGCCCCACCCCCACACAAACAGGGCCCTGCCCACACAGACAGGGCCCCGCCCACACAGACAGGGCCTAGCCCACACAAACAGGGCCCCGCCCACTCACTGGTCCCCCACAGGTCACGGCACTGAGAGTCCAGGCTGGCGCAGACTCCGCTATTACAGTAGGCTCCGCCCCCCTCACAGGGGTGCCCGTCCTGGAGGAAGACGTTGGGGGGGCAGTGGGGGGAGGTGCCGGTGCAGTGCTCCGCAAGGTCACACTCCCCCAGGGAGTCCCGGCACATAAAGCCTGCAGAACGCAGCTTCAGAGAGAAAGAGGGAGGGAGAGAGGGAGCACAGACAGAGGAGTAGAAAAGGAGTGGTTGAGGGGAGAGACATGGCAGAAAGACAGACCAGGGTCAATTACGAACTTCAAATAAACTGTTCAGACGTCGGTTAAAATTAAACCCGCTCCTGCAGATCCCTGCTAAAACAATGTGTCACTAACCAAAACCGTACAGTCATACAAAAGAAGATTCTTTTTTATCTCTGAATACTGGTGAAAATAAGATGTTTTTTTTCAAAACTGTTACTGAACTTGTCTAAGCGGTTAAAGTTTTTAAAATAAGATACTTGGCCCAGGCCAGGCACAGCGGGGTGTGAATAGATGTGTCACAAAGCAACACTGTATGCATCGGCTGCTAAATTACTGGGTCAGGAAGCAAAGGGAACTACTGTTTCCAATTAACCAATGAGAGAAGAGGAATAATGTTACATTAGCCAATGAAGAGTTACGGCTGTTACCTTGCAGTTGTCACAGCAGATGCCATCAGAGGAACACTGGGCCTCCGGAACCAATTTGCACGTGGCAGCGTTGCAGCAGGGATCCTTACACTCCTGCGCACACACACAGAATACAGGACTTATTGCTGCACAGAATTGTAGAGTATTGCTGGTAGGCTATTACGGCTTGTAACAATCAGGACATTATTGTCATCTAGGGTTAATAGCAACATATTCCATTTTGCGTAACAGACAGCCCAGTGTAAAATGATCATGTTTCCATGTGTGACGTCACGTGATGTACGTGGTGCTGTAATGGCGACATGTAGTCCAGCTGTCTCTCGTGTTCATGTTTGTTAATTTGAATGTGTTTTGTTGTGTCGGGCTTTTGTCTTTTGTTTTTTTCAAGCGCTGTGTGTCTGTTGTGGTACGGGAAAGCGGATGGAGATTTTTCGGGGCACTCCTGCTGGACGTTTTTATTGACGGATTGGATTGTCTAGGATTTTTTTTTTTGTTGTCGTCGTCACCACGGACGCATTTCGCATTATATCGGGATGTGTCCATTGGATCTGCAGCCACAGAGTTTACCATCGCTCTTCACCGGAGTTGAGGATGTCGGGACTGATCCGAGACAGCGGGCAGTCTTCAGAAGGCCACCAGAGTAGGAAAAGATAATGCGGAGGAATGAGGCAGCGACTGGGAAAGGCTGAGCTCCGTTTCGACAGTGGACAGAGACCGCAACACTGCGTGTATGGAGGAGGAAAGTCGTGGAGGCGGAGTTTGTGTGTTGGAATTATGACACTGGACATCTCGGGACAGCGGGGGCTATTTTTAATCATGGAGAGAAAACCTTAATTTTAAAGCTATTCCACTTTCATTCACTTAATTCACTTGATTAATGCAATGATTCGATTGAGTGTCTTTATTTGATATGTTTGTTTGTGTGTTGTAGGTCTGCCCCACTGTCTATGTCGTTTTTGTTGTTGCTGGGGCTACAACTGAAGTTCCCTAGCAGGAAAATAAAAGTTATTCTATTCTATTCTATTCTGTGTAAATGAAATGTTTTGGTATCTCTCCCTCTCATTTACACATATGTACCCATTTTAACAGAAAACATTTGAAATTTTAATTTAAATGAAAGTACTTGGCATGACTGCACAACAGGTGAATCAATCAACAGGTTCATTAAATAACTGGTTGACAGCACAGCAGAGTAAAACCTGCTGAGACTAAAACGTCCACTGGCATTTGCCTGCTGGGAATAGGGGCCTATGTCCACCAGGGTTTGCCCGTTGAGATTCAAACCTACATCAAACAATGTCTGCTTGGTGGGATTCAAACCCCCGTCCAGCATTGCGGTACGTACGTGCGTGAGACCGCAGTCACACTCCTCGCCCTGCTCCACGTACAGGTTTCCGCAGCGTGCTCCTCCCATGAGCCTCTTGGGATGCGGCACGTTGAACAGACAGGCCCCGCCCCCGTGGAGCAGGCTGACTGACAGGTCCTGCGCGCTGCAACTGCTAAACATCTGCCCTGGCAGGAACCTGGAGGAGGGGTCACCGTACACAGGGGGGTTACAAGAGGGGGTCACCGTATACAGGGGGGTCACACGAGGGGGTCACCGTATACAGGGGGGTCACATGAGGGGGTCACCGTATACAGGGGGGTCACACGAGGGGAGCGACTGGTTCCTCTCATGGTACACTTAAAAAAATGGACCAAGATCAACATCACCGCTGACATCTATCTAGGTGTTGATAAGACAGCCAATCAACAGCAAGGTCGTACAGCTTCCATGTGATCATGTGGATGTATTTTTGTCAATCACATGAAAGCTGCAAGACCTTGTCTTCTCAACACCTAAATAGATATCAGCGGTGATGTTTATCTTGGTACCATAAGAGGAACCAGCCCAACAGATATCAGCGGTGATGTTTTTTCCACCGGAAGAATTTCATCACACGGCCTCTGAAGTTTGGATGTTTACTACCGCATCAGATATAGTTAAAGAAAAAGAGATGAAAAGAAAGGCAATACTCCACATGATCTATTGATACTTATTGAAGCAGTTCAGATACAACACCATTGATACACCATTTGATAATTATTGTTGCGGTATATCGCCCAGCCCCAGTATTGCTCTTACAGGGACACATAATATAGACTACCGAGTATAGGGTAATGCTCTCACAAAGTCATATTTTCAATTTTTAACCTCATCCTACAGTTTAAAAATTTTACCAAGAATGTTTATTCTGTCACTATGCGGTACTTTCCCGTATTTTAACAGAAAATATAAATGTATAATAAATATAATAATATATATATAATAAATTATATAAAAATCATATATATATAATAAATATTATATAATATATATAATAAATCCACGCTATCACCCCCAATCTGTCCTGTCCTCATACCCGGTCACGCCGAAGCCCACCATGAGCGCTCACCCCGTGGTGGGTTCCATGATGCAGCCGCCCTGCTGGGCGGGGTTTAGGCAGAGGCACCGGCGGTCCGGCGTGTCGTGGAGCATGCCCAGATTGTGCCCCAGCTCGTGGGCCACTGTGGAGGCCACGCCCAGCACGCTGACCAGGTTGTCCTGCGGTTGACACAAAGCTGAATGCAGGGGTACGGACCGGTACAGAAGACGCCCCAATTCCCAGCCCCGTTGACTGAATGAACTGCACGTTCATACACTGGTATGAACGACAACTGGCCATATACGCCCCTTGTTACTCAAATCACAGTTCTCGAGGAGGCCGAGAACCGCTGGTTTTCCACCCTCCCTTTACCTGGGAGTCAGGTGTGAAGACCGTCTGGCCAATCAGTGACTCTAACTGTTCAATTAATTCACTGGGAGAATAGAAAACCAGGGCCGGATTTAAATTTGACGGCCAGATTTGAGTGTCCATGATACAGAAGTAGGAATGTCTGGGAGCCGTAAAAACAGGAATGCCGTTTCACCCACCACACTGATCCCACCGGATCGCTCCGGAGAACACATGGAGAACTGGGAGGCCATTCCGACGGTGCGACCGTTAAAAGCGTTCCCCCTGGAAGCACACAGCACATAGAGGGTTTAAGGATGAAAACAGGCCATTCGGCCAATCTAGGCTCATCATTTTCTACAGAGAATCCTGTCTGGGGTTCTGCTGCTGATCTAGAACAGCCCATGGACCTCTACTGCTACTTTGAGCTCAGACAGAACCATATAATTCCTGCAGGGTAAAACGCACCCTTAACGAGGCGTCTCAGTGGCGTAGTTTGTAAGAGCACCATCCGCATGCTCATTGGGAGCCGCTACGTCGGTGGTTCGATTCCGGCCGCGTGGCCTTTGTCGCATGTCGGTCCCTCTCTTTCTCTCTCTCTCCCCATTCTTCCTGTCTCTCTACACTTTCCTGTCCAGTAAAGCTAAAAACATATATTTAAAAAATTTTTGACATATATTTAAGAAACATGACAGAACAGAAAGTGACCGTACACTGACTGCAACAATTCAGACTCTGTAGTTCAGTTCATGCCCAATGCGTCACGCTCCTTCCAAATACAGGGCTTTCTGTAGCATGACTGGACATGTTTTAAGCCCAAGGATGAAACAGCACAATCGGACGCCGTGGAGATTGGCGCTGTGATGAAATGACTCACAGGACCAGCTGGGCGTTGTCGTGGCGCAGCCGGGGTAGGAGTTCACGGGCGCGCCACTCCAGGAAGCGGTCCAGAGTGTCGGCGGGGCTGCCGTCCGCCAGAATCCTGTCGCCGCTGCTCCAGATCTCCAACCCTACCAGGGCCACCCGCACACTGAGCGGCCTGAAGAACTGCAGGGGGAGGGGCAAAGTGAAGAGGGGCGGGGCATAACGGGGAGGGGCATCGTGGAGAGGGGAGGGGCCAAATGATGAGGGGGTTGGGGCAGAGTGGAGAGGATAGGGGCAAAATAATTAAGGCGGTGGGGTTACAGTAGAGGGGAGGGGTAGGGTAGGGTCAGGTACAGAGACACAATGAGTTAAAAGTAGAGTTGTTGTTGTTATATCCTTGATCAATCGTATTGTGTCTGAACTGCTTTAATAAATATCCAGCTCTATAAATGGATAGTATACGGGCTATAAATATAACTCTGGATAGGTGCCTGCCAAACACATGGATCATCTCTATTGATAGAAATATTCCTGACTTTCACAGGTGTTGATGGATGCATGTCCCTCCCAGTTGCGCACACAAGCCAAGCCGTGGCTGTGAGGACATATACAGACGTCTGAGAGCTCTCACCCAGTCCACTTGGTTGCAGACGTCCAGCATGCGGTAGACCACGGTCTTGTTGTTCTTCTGATAGTTCAAGTACTATGAGAAAAAAAAAACAATAAAAGAAGAGAGAGAAAAAAAGACAGTTGTTTTTTTGTCATTACACGCCTTGATCCCATTTTTTTTTCTTTCCCGTGCAGACTAGGCGTTGTCTAGATATTCTCAGTTCTTTTCCCGCTACAGAGCAGCAACATACCGGTTCTGGACCGGCGGCTATGTCTCTACGCTGTCCCATCAGAGACCTGTTTCAACTAAACACCAAAAAAACCAGTTTGGATTTGCTCCTCTACCCTGGGAGAGTTGGCATTTTAAAGAGCTCAGGGAAACCTGCTGGATTAGAGCCATCCTGGAGCACAGCCCCATCCTGCGGGACGTAGTACTGCTGTTGAGCAGCAGAGGGCGTTGTGCCAAAAAATATTTGTGATTTGGCAACCTTTAGTTTATGCCCAGCGTTGTGACTTCCAAACCTGGGGGGGCGTCTGTTTTAAGATTTCCTCTTCCAAACTCACAACTGGCTGGAAATCTGACAGCGGCCCTTGTATCCAGTGTCTGTCCCTGTGGAACTGTGGAAGTCTTTTACCTTGTTTGGATTGTGTTAATGCCAATTCTAAGGTTGCACAAACGCAACGGAGAACTGATTTAAGGGTCGACTGTTTCCGCCAGTTTTTTGTACTCCCCAATTTTCACTGTGAATGCTGTTGCGTGGTTTATTACCTCGTGAGACAGCCCTTGTGCCTCTACACACCAGTGAGTAAAATTCTTTATGCAAAGTATGAATTATGCAAAGTATGCATAGCGCATATGACACTGTGAAAGAGTGTAAAAAATCTGCCGTGCCATATTACAGGGGTGTAGTGGCAAGACTAGGCAACCATTCCACAGCTGAACTAACTATGTAACAAACAACAGTTGGAGTGTCAGGTTCCAGTCCCGGAGGGCTGCAAATGTCTGCTAGCTTTCGGTGTTTCAACACGTGTGCGCTTAATGTTTAGCATCCTTAGCAGGAGTCCACAAACCTCACTTCCCAAGGCCGAATTTTGGTTGGAAAACCCACAAAAACAACAGTAACATTCAAGGAACGTACAGGAAACTAGACAAATTGAATGTGTCGGGAGCATCTACTGTAACATTACAGGAATGTTCTGGAAACCAAAACTGGGGGTGTTCCATACTGCATGTCAACTTGAAAAAGCTCAGTTGTGCAGCACTGTACCTCCTGATGATCCACCACCAGCACCAGCTCTATGTACTTGGTCTCCCTGAGAATGTCTCTCTTACTCTGTGTGAGAGAGAGAGGGAGAGAGAGAGATTGAGTTTTAAAAACCTTTATTAACAATTGCAAAAGTACATCCACATCACATCTCTTCAGAACCAGTTTACCTTCCAATTTTCCACAACTACTCAAATTTTCTTAAACAAAAAATAAATCTTCCAAAAAGGAGCATCAGAAACAAAGAGAAAATTATATAAAACAAACAAAACAACACTTCTAAAACGATGTACCAAAGGTGAAACAAATCGACTAAAAGCATTTGAAATAACACCCAAAACATATGGATGGATAACTTGAAATTTTTTTTTTTTTTCCTGACTTATTTTTCCATAGAGTTCAATAGGAAAATTTGTCAGGAGAAACAACCCCCCATCCATATCTACTGCATATCTGGCAGCAGAGTAATGGTTTGAGGTTTGTGTGATACCTCAGACCCTTGATGACATACAGCCTTTTTACCAACCATGTATTCCATACTGTTCCAGAATAATTTACAGCTAAATCTAGTCCCACCCCCCAATTGCCATAGAGATCCATTCAAATGCAGAGACATTATACTATAGTATCGCTTGTAAGAGTACAAGAAAATAAGATATCAAGAGTCTTTTGATGTTGTTGGGTCACAGACACCAGGAAATCATGGCATGCAAAGGATATGCGACCAAATATTTAAAAAATGTACTTTATTCTATATATAAATGCAGGGGTGCTAATAATTGTGGCGCACGTGGTTTTGTTAAAAATTATTATTTCTTAATGAGGGATTTTTTTTCTCATAATAAATTTACTTCAATTAAAGGTTGGATTTTTCTCATTTTCTCAGTGTGACATTAGGCTAATTCACCAAACGGTGATTTTTTTATAACCCTTTTTACCAGGGGTGCCAATAATAGTGGAGGGCACTGTATCGCTGATGAACATACGTAATGCATAAAACAAGGACTGATTTCGGTACAGCATGAAAATTATAGACAGAGAGAGAAAGAAGAATTGAGAAAAAGAGGGAGAGGACAGAGACGGATGTGGTAAACTCCCCAGTGATGAGGTACGGGTGTCTGGCTCTGTGCCCTTACTCTGTGTGTCTGTAGCGGGAGGAGGCAGTCGGTTGGTGGGTACGGGTGTCTGGCTCTGTGCCCTTACTCTGTGTGTCTGTAGCGGGAGGAGGCAGCCGGTTGGTGGGTACGGGTGTCTGGCTCTGTGCCCTTACTCTGTGTGTCTGTAGTGGGAGGAGGCAGTCGGTTGGTGGGTACGGGTGTCTGGCTCTGTGCCCTTACTCTGTGTGTCTGTAGTGGGAGGAGGCAGTCGGTTGGTGGGTACGGGTGTCTGGCTCTGTGCCCTTACTCTGTGTGTCTGTAGTGGGAGGAGGCAGTCGGTTGGTGGGTACGGGTGTCTGGCTCGGTGCTCTTACTCTGTGTGTCTGTAGCGGGAGGAGGCAGTCGGTTGGTGGGTACGGGTGTCTGGCTCGGTGCCCTTACTCTGTGTGTCTGTAGTGGGAGGAGGCAGCCGGTTGGTGGGTACGGGTGTCTGGCTCTGTGCCCTTACTCTGTGTGTCTGTAGTGGGAGGAGGCAGCCGGTTGGTGGGTACGGGTGTCTGGCTCGGTGCCCTTACTCTGTGTGTCTGTAGTGGGAGGAGGCAGTCGGTTGGTGGGTACGGGTGTCTGGCTCGGTGCTCTTACTCTGTGTGTCTGTAGTGGGAGGAGGCAGCTGGTTAGCGGGACGTCCAGAGGAGGCAGCGGTTGGTGGGACACCCCACAGTTCCCGGCCTGAGACCACAGCTGCCGGGCGGAGTAGAGCACGTGCACCCCCTCTTCCTTCACCCCCCTGCTCCACTCGTCTGCATCTTCCTCCTGATCCTCCTCTTCCTCGGGCTCCAGCTCAAAACTCACAGTGGAATTTATCACGATCACCCCCCTGTGATGATAAGAGCGCCCGTGAAGCTTGACGCCTTGTTTGCACACAGTGACAGTGTGCATGTGCTATCATGCTGTGTCAGGGTAAACTGCAGTGATATCTATGGTATGAAAATCCAAGGTAAACTGCAGTAATATCTATGGTATGGAAATCCTGGGTAAACTGCAGTGATGTGTATGGTATAGTACTCTGCGGTAAACTACAGTGATATCTATGGTATGGAAATCCAGGGTAAACTGCAGTGATGTGTATGGTATAGTACTCTGTGGTAAACTGCAGTGATATCTATGGTATGGTAATCCTGGGTAAACTGCAGTGATGTGTATGGTATAGTACTCTGCGGTAAACTAAAGTGATATCTATGGTATGGTAATCTGTGGTAAACTACAGTGATATCGATGGTATAGTACTCTACGGTAAACTACAGTGATATCTATGGTATGGTAATCTGTGGTAAACTACAGTGATATCTATAGTATGGTAAACTACGGTAAACTGAAGTGATATCTGTGGTATGGTAATCTGTGGTAAACTACAGTGATATCTATGGTATAGTACTCTACGGTAAACTACAGTGATATCTATGGTATGGTAATCTGCGGTAAACTACAGTGATATCTATAGTATGGTAAACTACGGTAAACTGAAGTGATATCTGTGGTTGCCAGGCTCAAGATTGTCGGAGCCTGTTCCAGCACTCACCTCAGGCCAGAGCAGGTACTGAGGGCAATTCTGGACTGGGGAAATCCCTGCACTGAGCCATGGTAGAAACAGTGTGACTGCATAGAGAGAGAGAGAGAGAGAGAGAGAGATTGTAAAACAGAATAGAGAGAAGGGGAGTATCAGAGAAAGAAAGTGATGGTGCGTAGAGAGAAAGAAAGAGACACTTTATAAAAGAGAAACAGAGAGTAAGGGGAGAAAGAGAGTGTGAGATAGTAAGAGAAGGAGAATATCAGAGAGAGTGAGCGATGGTAAAATTAGAAGAGAAATTGAGAGATTGAGAGAGAGTAATTAGAGACTAGCAGGAAGAGTGAGAGCATGCCATATCAGAGAGACTCAGGAGCCGTATCTGCATTTTCACACCACATATTCACAGATTATTTATTGTTTGACAGACGGATGGGATCTCCTGCTTCATCTTCTACTGCATGTTTAAGAAGTTTAAGACCGGACTAGAGTTAAGAGCAAGTCAAGGCAACTTTCTGACACATTTTAGCACACCAGACTTTTTAATGTTTATTTATCAATCCACCATTGTTTAAGACAGAGCTTTAATTTTGGTCACTTCCATCGTGATTGTCAGCAACAATTTCCTTGTTCTTGCAAGAAACTATATTTTCACTAATCCATTACTGGTTAAAGTATGTAATGAGAGAACTTTGGATCTGTTCTTATTTGAATTTAATTTATTGTGGTCTACAGTTAAATGTCAAAATGTAGGACATTAGTGAAACCATGGCTATATCTTTGCAGATACCATATTGTCCGTTCGAGTGAGGTTCTTCCATTTTAAATTGAGCCCTTTGGTCACTCACCACTGGACTGTGGTCCTGGGTGACCCCTGTGCCATCAGCAGGGTAATAGAACACAGTCGGGGGGCTGGGCAGCAGATCCCTACAGGAGGCACAGACAGAGAGGATGATGGGAAACCAAACATGAACCTGATTGACAGTGGTACTCTTCACTCTTTGGTCAACCGCGGTGCTTCTCAGAGAGTCGATTAAGTTGCACAGTGTTTGTGTTTAAATACTGTCTTTATCACCATGTCTTAGTTCAATATTGTCCTTGCTGGAGCTGTTGGGTAGCTCAACCTGCTAAGACACTGGTCAAGACCGTGTTATTGCTCACTGGCCGAATAAGCCCGTCATGAGCCGAAGCATCGGTTTCATTAGGCAGAGAAACCAATATATTGTACATTTTGGTTACCTAATTGTTTCAGTGAAATATTATCAGGGATCCTCAGGAGTATTTTATTTAAATGATCCAGCAGCTAAAGAGATAAAGTATTTCAAATATGCATCGGACCCAGGTGGGCGTCGGCTAAGCAAATGATGTGCTGGAGCATCGTCACAGGTAACGCCAGAGAACCGCAAAATGAACTACAGTATGTTGACAGCATATACTATATAAATACTATAGTATTGCTGTAGTTTTTTCGTACACACTATAGTCATACTATTGTCCTATAGGGATAAATACTAAAGAATTATTTGAGGGGGTGAAAATACTATCGTGAGACTATTGTACTATAGTGACAAATACTATAGCATTATTATAGTGGGCAAAAAAACTATAATATTCTTATAGTTTTCTAGAAGATAATAGATCAGTTTTATTAGGGTTCTCTCAGCAATAAAAGGATAGTATCCTTTCTGTACTCTCACAAATAAAGGTACAGTGGAGGCACATTTTTCTTCTGTAAGGAGCAAATTTCCCAAATGTACCGTGTAAGTACACGTAATGTTCTACTGGGGTACAATAAGTATCTTTTCTAGCAAAAAAAGGTACAAATTAATTATGTATTGCTGGCTAGGGTTATAATGTTATGTACCTATAGGGTGCCACCCCAGTGACGAGCGTTTTTACCTTCTTGAGCTTTTTGTGCCTCTGAGTGTGGATGATGATGGGGGATTTCTGCTACTTACTCATTCTTCTCCAGGTTCAGCAGGTACACTTCGCCGCCCACCTGCAACTCACACTGTAGAGTTTCCGGATGGCCACTCTGTGGAGAGAGAGGAGGCAGGACGTGGTTTTGAACCGCAGAGTATCGAGAACATAGAGCACAGGCTTCCTGACTAAAACACCGGATTCAACCAATCAAGGTTCATATTGACTGTGATTAGTTAAGTAGATTAACCGTTGTTGTGGTGCTGCAATGTGTTGATGGCGTCAGAAAGTCCTATATCGCCCTCTTGGTGCTGGAGGACGGAACTACAGGTAAAAAAGAATTCAGGAAAAAACACATGGCCCAACCAGGGCCCAACACATGTTATCATAGGTGTAGCATCTATATGGATGACAGAATGATGTATGTGCAGAGCTCTTAAGGATAAGTGTCCACACCAAGGGAACCGTTCCCTTCCTGCACACACCCATCACATTTTTCTGTGGAGTGGACCCACAGCTGTCATCCGATTCTGGAAGGGGTCGATTAAGGCCCACGGGTCTAAACGAAAGCGCGCTTATAGCTTAGTGCTGCTCGCCACGTTACTCATTACATTTTCGCTGGCTCTTACGTAGCTTTGTGAGTCGTACATCATGTATCTCATCCTGATGCCCGTGTAAAACGACCCTGAATAAGAATTAACTGGCCCACTGCAACACTCACCCTCTGAATTCCACTGTGATTTGTGTGAATTTGATAACTTGCCTTGCCTTGTCATCACTGTCTATGGACAGAAAAAACATTGGGACTCTAGTTACAGTTCCATTCCCTCACTGCACCCAATTTATCATCACAGCCATTTTAAAAATCACATTTGTATGACCCCATAATGGGACCTTACGTCGGTTGGCTGCACGCATTTTGTCATGCAGTTTGTAGGACTAATTTTGCTGGTGTGCTACATTACCGGAATTATAGCGGGATACAGATGGAACACATTCTAAAAGGATGAAAACAATACAAAATTTAAAAAATAAAAATAAAAGAGGATACTGGTTAATTTCAGGCTGTTTAAAATGGCAGTTGCTGATCAGAGTAGCAAAAATCAGCCTTTGACAGTGAGAAAACAGAATTTGGTTTCGCAAGTTTCGTGTGTGTACAAACCATACATTTCGCTAGAGGAGCAATAAATTCAGAAACTCTCTCACTCTCTCTCTCTCTTTCTCTCTGTGGGCTGTGTATCCTCCTCTTTTTCATTAATATATTTTTTTAATGGACGAAAAAAACATATTTCTGACCAGCTCATGTCCCTGGAATCCAGAACATTCTTTAGGGAGAGACGGCTGGCGGGAGTCGGACTCCGGACTGCAGTGAAGACCAGCGCACAGTCGGCATCTGGCCTGGTTCAGTCACTCGCGGATCTAGGAATTCTCCCGCGGTCGTTAGTGAGTTCACCAGCTTTCAAAACCTCCCTGTTCCCGCGGCAACAGCTCTCTCTCTCTCTCTCCCTCGCTCAACATCTGGCTCATCTGGAAACTGCGGGAACGTTCTGCGCGTGAGTGGTTTACGGCGCTGGGAATGCGACCGTTCAAATTCCTGAAATCCACTCCGTATCGCCAATGTGCTTAATCAAAGTCAGGCCCACATCAGTAAGCACTTTCTTGGAAATATTCGTAGAGGGTAAGTTGAAATCTCGGCCCCTTTCCAAGACGGCCATATTGCCTTCCCTGTGCTGTTTCCTCCCCAGGCATTAGTAATTGAAGCACTCATTGGTTCTGGCATTGTGTCAGTGTTGGACTTCAAAGAGCCTGTCCTTAAAACATTCCTTTACCTCCCAATTATTATTTATCATGTATATCTATTTGGAGTGTCTTAGTGCAAATAGCTGCACTCTGTGGCATTGGTGAATTGGCTACCTAGCGAATAGCATTGATCTGCTACTTGCACTTAGTGCACAATTTGCACATACGTTCTACCATATCTAGTTGGGGCTTGAAATTAACATGGGAGTGAAAAAGTCAACAGTAACTGTAAAATAGCCTTGGGAAAAATATACCAATGAACAGCAATACCAATGCAGTACTCTCCAGGCCCTTCCAATGGACAGCAATACCAATGGAGTACTCTCCAGGCCCTTCCAATGGCCAACCTTGCCAACCTTGTCTTGAGTATTCACTTGCGTCCATGTTGATTTTTATGTACAGAACACAAAAACCAGTTTGAGAACGAATGTTAAATGCAAACCTTTTTAGGGGAACTTTGGGTACAATTAAAGTGCGGGAACTTTAGTTTTTCGCGAAGGGCGTTTGTTTGAGCTCGGTCTGGGACAGGGGCCAGTTGGGGACCGCCAAAGCTCCAGCAGAGGGGTGTGGTTCTGGCTACAGATGGCAAAAAATTAGCCAGGACAGCAGAGCGAGGGAGCGAAAGAGGGAAGAGGAGGAGGAGAGGAATGAGAAACCTTTCCTGATTTTGAGCGAGATGTTAAAAAGGCAGTGGAAGGGAACGTGGGGCCGTCCAATTATCTGCAACCACAGAACCCCACTGCAGAATCGGGAGAGAGTTTAGACATCCACGGTCCTCCTCCCAAAACACGTGCTTTTTCCCCCCATCACATACAGCTAATCTCACGTAGAGATGACTCGGAAGAGGGACCGATCGTATTTTCACTGGGACTTTTGAGATGCAGTCTACGACCACCATCATCGACCAGTGGGGCTGACTAAAGAGCGCTGGAACACATATCCCTAACCGTCTAAACTACACCCTCACATACCCTGGGCGATCACCCTAAGAACCTACTGGCCACAGTCGGCACGGTACAGACTCGATCCAAGGCCGTGAGGCTCATCCATGCACCACAGCCTGGTGCTGTAGCCGAATGAGCCATCCAGTAACCCCTGGCATTTGTTTTTTTAAAACTGAAGTGGATGACCAGTCCCTTCTGGTAGAGAGAGCTTAAGATGGGGGGAGAGGGGAAGAGGGGGAGAGGGGGAGAGGGGAAGAGGGGGGGTGCCCGATGTGCTACAGCTTGACAGATTCACTCCGAACTCGTAAGCGACTGGTGAAAAGCCCGCTGTGAATGGCACCAGCGAGTTCCCTAAAACAGCTGTTCGCGGCACCGGGAGCAAGCAGTTGTTAGTGAAACAGCGGCACTGTGTTCCGCGCCGGAGTCCATTGCGGCTCAAGGCAGCTGTTTCCACAGGCGACTGCTACACTGGAGGGCTGACGTGTGTCACTCTCGGGACAAATAAATCTGCCCTGAGAAACAGTTACACAAGAAGTGAAGTATGGGGAAGAGGTGGGAAGCCGGCTCTTTACGTGATAGCAAGTAAGAACAGCTTTGATGCGTGGGGTGCCAGCTAAATTCCAGTCCCAGTAATACACTCATAGCATTCACATGAACAGGCACTTATTCAAATGGAATTAATTCAAATATATTTAAATAAAATATACATATTTGAAATGAAATACATTGCGATACATTGTAAATATGTGGGCCTTTTTGGGAAAACATAATGAAAATATATTTTACACAAATGTATTTTGTGTAGCAATATCTTGATTATAAAGTTTATTTCAATGTATTACAGTTTATTCTATTTGAATGGGGGGGGGGGGTGCAACTGTCTTTCAGGAAAGAGAAAAAGACAAATCGACCAATGGGAAAGAGTTTAAACACTTTGAAGTAGAAATGGGTTAGATATTAAGGATTATTGTTTGTTGAGTCATAACCAAACTCCACAAATATGCTGCCCTGAGAGACAAGCTGACTGTTGCCAGATTAGTCAGACAGATTAGTCATGCACAGCCTCACACACAGCTCTCAAAACACAGCCTCACACACAGCTCTCAAAACACAGCCTCACACACAGCTCTCAAAACACAGCCTCACACACAGCTCTCAAAACAGAGCCTCACACACAGCTCACAGAGCACAGCCTCACACAGCCTCACACACAGCTCACAGAGCACAGCCTCACACACAGCTCTCAAAACACAGCCTCACACACAGCTCTCAAAACACAGCCTCACACACAGCTCACAGAGCACAGCCTCACACACAGCCTCACAGAGCACAGCCTCACACACAGCCTCACACACAGCTCACAGAGCACAGCCTCGCTCACAGCTCACAGGGCACAGCTCTGCTGCGGCAGATCGCTTCTGACCGCCGTGTTTCCCGCCCTGCGTCTCTACGCCAGACCCCCACTGCCGGGAGTCCAGGAGCTCGTCAGGTTCGTGCTCGTCCTTCCCACATAGGACGGAAATCGCCTAAGCAAGTACACATAAATCAAACCAATCACGTAGCTGGTTTGTAGCATTTTCAGTGTCCTATCTTAATTAAATAGATAGTGATTAGATTACATGTCCTGTGGTCCTGTGCTATGCAGCCTGCCCATAGAAAGGGAATCTAAACCTAGTCCTCCTGAAACCTCAACATACCTCCCTTATCCTGAAACCTCAACATACCTCCCTTATCCTGAAACCTCAACATACCTCCCTTATCCTGAAACCTCAACATACCTCCCTTATCCTGAAACCTCAACATACCTCCCTTATCCTGAAACCTCAACTTACCTCCTTTATCCTGAAACCTCAACTTACCTCCCTTATCCTGAAACCTCAACTTACCTCCCTTATCCTGAAACCTCAACTTACCTCCCTTATCCTGAAACCTCAACATACCTCCCTTATCCTGAAACCTCAATGAAACCTCAACTTACCTCCTTTATCCTGAAACCTCAACTTACCTCCCTTATCTTGAAACCTCAACTTACCTCCCTTATCCTGAAACCTCAACTTACCTCCTTTATCCTGAAACCTCAACTTACCTCCCTTATCTTGAAACCTCAACTTACCTCCCTTATCCTGAAACCTCAACTTACGTCCCTTATCCTGAAACCTCAACATACCTCCCTTATCCTGAAACCTCAACATACCTCCCTTATCCTGAAACCTCAACATACCTCCCTTATCCTGAAACCTCAACTTACCTCCTTTATCCTGAAACCTCAACTTACCTCCCTTATCTTGAAACCTCAACTTACCTCCCTTATCCTGAAACCTCAACTTACCTCCTTTATCCTGAAACCTCAACTTACCTCCCTTATCTTGAAACCTCAACTTACCTCCCTTATCCTGAAACCTCAACTTACCTCCCTTATCCTGAAACCTCAACATACCTCCCTTATCCTGAAACCTCAACATACCTCCCTTATCCTGAAACCTCAACTTACCTCCTTTATCCTGAAACCTCAACTTACCTCCCTTATCCTGAAACCTCAACTTACCTCCCTTATCCTGAAACCTCAACTTACCTCCCTTATCCTGAAACCTCAACTTACCTCCCTTATCCTGAAACCTCAACTTACCTCCCTTATCTTGAAACCTCAACTTACCTCCCTTATCCTGAAACCTCAACTTACCTCCCTTATCCTGAAACCTCAACATACCTCCCTTATCCTGAAACCTCAACATACCTCCCTTATCCTGAAACCTCAACATACCTCCCTTATCCTGAAACCTCAACATACCTCCCTTATCCTGAAACCTCAACATACCTCCCTTATCCTGAAACCTCAACTTACCTCCTTTATCCTGAAACCTCAACTTACCTCCCTTATCCTGAAACCTCAACTTACCTCCCTTATCCTGAAACCTCAACTTACCTCCCTTATCCTGAAACCTCAACTTACCTCCCTTATCCTGAAACCTCAACATACCTCCCTTATCCTGAAACCTCAACATACCTCCCTTATCCTGAAACCTCAACTTACCTCCTTTATCCTGAAACCTCAACTTACCTCCCTTATCCTGAAACCTCAACTTACCTCCCTTATCCTGAAACCTCAACATACCTCCCTTATCCTGAAACCTCAACAGCATGCACACACACACACACACACACTCGCACGTACGCACGCACGCACACACACACACACTCACACACACACACACACACACTCACACACGCACGCACGCACACACACACACACGCACACACACACACGCATGCACACACACGCACACGCAGGCACACACACACACACGCATGCACACACACGCACACGCAGGCACACACACACACACGCTCACACACACACACACGTACACATGCTCACACACATGTGCACACACACACGCACACACACGCACACACACACGCTCACACACACACGCACACACACACACACACGCATACACACACGCTCACGCACACACACACGCTCACACACGCACACACACACAGATGCACACACGTACACACGCTCACACACGCGTGCACACACACATGTGCACACACACACACACGCACACACACACGCACACATGCACACACATGCACACGCATGCACACACACACACACACATGCACACACACACACGCACACACACACGCTCACACACACGCACGCACGCGCGCGCACGCACGCACACACACACACATGCACACACACGCATGCACACACACGCACACGCACACGCAGGCGCACACACACACACACAGAGCAAGTGTACCCATGGGACACAGTGGAATTTTTTGTCCTGTTTCCTTTCACCCACATACCACTGATCGGAAAGAACGAGGGCATTCCAAAGGGGATCAGGCATTTTCCCGGGATCTTCCGGCCTGCAAAAGTTTGACCTGAGACCCGAGACGGGGAAGGAGGGTGGTGATGGACTTCACTGGCACACACAGGCAGGAAGTACTTAAAGTCCATTTCCTGTACGACACTCCGTTTACTCCAATGAAATAGAAGCTCCACACCGTCGTAAAAACCGGTTGTACAGCGTACTGTACAGCACGATGGCCACACAACTGTGTTGTTGCTTTTGTAGGCAAAAGCAAAGAAAGTTTTCCGTCCTGAACAAACTAGTGCAGCGCCTGTCAGGAGCAGATAAAGAGCATGCCATAGCTCCTCGGATCCACAGGGAAGACCTGTCATTCACACACATAAGCACCCCTGGGGAAGCTCCACGTTTCACTCAAATGCCATTTTTCTGTTTCTTCTTTGAATATGTTTTAGACTCCTGGGTGGATCACGACCATGGTTGGTGAAATGTAGGTTTTCATATTATATTTTAACCCTTTGAAGAGTTTGTTTTTTGGAATGTTTTTTTTTTTCTTTCTAAAACCTCTATCGATCATCACAGGTCGAAAATAGGGCTAGATATGAAAAATTCTGAACTATCGCATTAAGTATTATGCCCAATAAAAGTATTTGCTTAATATGTGCTCTACATGTGCTGTTATAATAACAACATTTTTCTTAAGGAAAGCGCTACAATGTAAAACCATATCATTTTTTCCCTTAATAAACAACCCCCACTCCCTGTATATAGTCCAGCATCAGTGATCATATTTTTGAGTGAAACTCACACTGGAGGCATTGGAGGGTTGGGGTAGGGGGTGGGGGAGTTTACCTGCAAGGCTTCTTTAAGACTCTTCCTCTCCCCCTTCACCACTACAAAGGGCCTTGTCCTCTCTGGCCTCCCCACTCTCCCGCCTTGGCGCCCAGCACCTGGGGAAGACAGTATTGGGACAGGTCAGTCCCCGCAAAACCCATTCCAGTGCTTTTCACTGCACTGTAGCGGTTGGGGCTCTAGGCACCAAATCTGATGGTTGCAGGCTCAAATCCCAAGATTGAAACTGCCACTTGTACGCACAACCTGAATTGCTTCTGTAATTAGTTCATTGCTACGGCTAACTGCTATGACTAATAGCTATAGCTAACTGCTAGGCTAATTGCTATGGCTAACTGCTATAGCTAATTGCTATGGCTAACTGCTATAGCTAAGTGCTATGGCTAATTGCTATGGCTAACTTCTATCGCTAATTGCTGTGGCTGACTGCTATAGCTAATTGCTATGGCTAACGTCTATAGCTAATTGCTATGGCTAACTGCTATAGCTAAGTGCTATGGCTAATTGCTATGGCTAACTGCTATAGCTAATTGCTATGGCTAACTGGATGCCAACAAAACAACGCAAGGTAAGTGTGAACAACCCTGGAATAGGTGTGTCTGTCGAGCAAATAGAAGACTACTCACAACTGTGGCACATTTAGCAAGAAGCGCTTTCACAGCCACTATAATCAGGCTCCACGGGTAAGTTCTGTTGGAATATGTGACCTAGGGGCAAGAAGCTGTCAGGTTCATTGAACACGTCTGTCAGGGCAGACGCTGTGCCCGATAACTGTACAATAGATTTGAGTGCTTCTTACACATTTATTGACGCCTAAAAATGATAATGATGCCTTTTCTGACACACTGCTGTCGTTACTGATCTTGGGTAGTTTGACTTGGCGTTTATTTTTGCTACCATCCGTCCAACTGGGGATTAATGTGCAGATGCGTACTGCCTACGAATTGTCCGCAAACAAAAATAGTGGCCAACTCTAGTCAGACATCCATGTTAAATAATAGATGCAGCAAAAAGGCTACGCATCAATACCGAGAATAGACCTACGTGCCCTTTAGCTATAGATAGATGTAGAGTTATTTCCTGTAAACCTGTCAATCACACAAAGCCATGATGCCCTTTGGCCCCACCCACCCAGCACACAGCAGCATATCCATAGGGAATGAGTCACAGCTGGTCTTCCAGAGGCTTGGTCATATTACGCTACGTGTTTACCGCATGCTGAAAGCATGCTGTGTGCCGCCGGTAACCAATGGAAACCACCCAAGCAACAGCAACAACAAACCGAGCAGCGAACGCTACAACGAGCTTCTGCTGAACTGAGCGGCACGTGGTGAGTTAACAGCTACATTGCTGCTGTTAGCCCCATTAGTAAGTCCCTCTCTTTCTTGCCAAGCATTTCCCCTTTTTCCCCTGTATGTATGAAATAATGTGTAGGATAGACATATAGCCTATATATTCATATCTGCATCTTTCTACTCTGTCCCCTATAGTTCTGTTATTGGTCCTCGAGGGCCGAGAACTACTGGTTTTCCACCCTGCCTTTACCTGGAAGTCAGGTGTGAAGACAGTCTGGCCAATCGGTAGCACTAACTGTTCAGCTAATTACCTGGGAGAAAGAAAACCAGGCCCGGATTTGGATTCAATGTCCAGATTTGAATATCCATGCCCTATACTAGCATCCTTGTCGGTCCCAATAGCTGTATGAAACTCTGCTATCCTTTCTGTGAACTTAGGTAATGATTCTCCATTCGGCAAAGGCACTGCTCATCACGTCTCACACACACACACGCACGCATGTACGCGCACATGCACACACATGTAGCCTCATAACAGACCTAACTAATCAATCTCTTCACAATGCGCTGCCTCACAAACCAACTCTTTCCCTCTCTGTGCTCAGTAGAACAAAACAAGGAGACCCGGAAGGTCATCCGCAATCCTTCTCAGATTAAGGCACTGCTGGGAGAAATGGCTTTAATCTTAATCAGTGGGGAACGCTTATGCTTTTGTTGGAGGTGGGCCACAGGCCAGGAAAACTGTTTTCAGCGACAGACAAGCTCATTACGAAACTCCCACATAGCAGTAGTGAAAAGTATCAGCCTGAGCCTCTAATTCATAGCCTGCGCTACTGCTAAGCATGCTATGCTACTATTTATTTATAGTTATAGTTATGTTGAGTCCACACTCAATGCAAACATGTTTTTCCCCCTTGCGATATGTGGGTCTGGGGATCGACAAACATGTTTATGAATGTTTTTACTTTTATTTATTTATTTATTTTCTTTGTTGAGACTTTTACTTTGAAAGATTCTCAGGCACTTTTGAACTTTAAAGATGGTGTCCCCTGGGCGGCCTGGTTCAGTTTGTAAGACTAGACAGCCCACAGTTTTCAAATGCTAAGCTTCTTATGTTATCCTTATTAATAGTATCTTTACGTCTTGAATCTTTAAGTGCTAGAATACACTTTTTGCTTTGCTTTATTTTAGCAACATTTTGTTTGGATGCCTTTGCATGGAGTATTGTTTCGGCCTTGAATGCTGTTTTCCTGGATACTTCAGATTAGTTTCGGATTATTACTGGAGTGCTCTGATAATCAATGCATGCAAAAAGGTACGAATTACTGCTTGAACTTTTCTGGGCTCGGCTTGGATTCACTTCAATGGAAGCGTCAGAAACTGCATGGGATTGGTGTCCCATCAGTGGCTTTGAAAACTGTCTCCATGACAGGACAGTACCATCCATTCGTCATCTCAAAACGCAGTGCTAAGATATTGAAATATGATCTATTATCCAGATCAAAATGAATATTGCACCTCTTCACAAGATAAGGGGGAAATACAAATGATTGCATTTACAGGTAAGCTACTGTAAAAATTTTCAAAAAAATGCATTCCATAAATCATATCGCCATGGAAGGTGACAGGTCCTGAATAGACTCCAGAGTACACTGTCATTGGTGCATCCCAACAAATCGTGCAATAATGCCAATATAGCTTCTATAGTGAAAAATAAAACGAAAACAATGAAAAGCTCTATTATTGTTACTGATATGGGTACCCCTCAATTTATATTTTTAAACGCTGTTTTGTTTCCACCAACCCACAATATGGCACTATGCTGAAATAACAAACCGAATAGAGTAATTCACTTGAATATGTGGTTTAAAAACAGTAAATATCCCTTTAATTGTGTTAGAAGTGGCTGAAAATATTTTTGGAAGGCAGTAGGCTGCAACATTTGGCAGCCAGGGTTGCGCAATGCTACTTCAGCAGTTCTGTGCCAAGGAGGTCGCTAAGTGAATTTTAAAACTGCACGTCTGCTCATTTTAAATTCGAATTGAAAATGTTTACACATGTTTTTCACTGGATTCCATAGTTGTTTTAATTCAGTAGTCGCTGCTTTACCTACTTTTATGGAAAGGGAGAGGTGCTGTTGCTGTCTCGCGCGGAGGGTTCTCTTCAGATGTCGCTCTCCTCGGGAAATGTGGCAGTTTGTCCACAGACAAAGGTGTTTGCGAACCAACATCGTACTGTAATCCGAAACTGCTGTTAGCTACCGCTAGCGTTTTAGAAACGGTACCGCATATTATAAGTATAAGCGACGTCTCCAACAAAGTGACAGGGGCCTGCATTGAAAACAGAGTCGTGGACTGGCAGCCTTTCGTCGTCATGCTTCCACTACGCTAATAAATACCAATCCACTTGGTATGAGCATGAAATAGTCTTGTTCAAACTAGTAGCAGTTGTCGATTCTTTCCGACGCATCAATACACAGTTGCACGAGGTATATGATTTCATTTTGCCTGCAATTGCGCAGTGACAACGAAGTACCACGCAGTAGCCTATCAACTGAGAACGTTTTAAGTGCTGAAATTGATGTAAGATTCAAAATTGGAATTTAAAAAATATACAGCGAATACAAGTAATGTGTGTAAAAACAAATGCCGTCCTCAGCAGGTGCCGCTGCTTCTCACCCCGTCCAGCATGAGCTAACTTGACAATACCAATAATAGATGAAGACAAGCGTCCCGTTAAGTAGCTGATTCGGTTAAACGGCCAGCGCGTCTCAGAAATCTGACCTTACTCTGTTTACCTTTTTGAATGACCGGAGGTATTTACATATACCTATAGTAGTCCACTGTTGTGTAGTTAGACTAGCCTGTCGTTACGCTACTGTTTTGTTTAGTGTGCGGAAAGAGTCCTGTGCCCGTTAGTTCAACTTGTGCGTCTCCCGAGCGCTCTAACGGAGCTGCGTTTGTTTGGCGGAGGTTCACAGATCTGCAGCGATGGTGTAATCCTGCGAGTAAAGCGAAGAGATTTTCTTTGGATGTTAACTCTTCCTTGCCCAGATTCCTTGGCGCTCACGTTTCCCTTCACAGTGGGGTGGGCCAACTCAGCTACGTGAGCAGTCTACTCTTACTCCGCGTTTGTTGGTGTGTGAGAGAGATATTATTCAAAATAGGAACGTTATTGATAGACAAGCAATTCACAGGCTTCAAATAAACATACGGAACACTGTTGCAACATACGGAACACCCATGTATTGTCAGGCCCCAGCAGATCAAATTACAACAATTACTGGAATATTACATTTGGGCATTGTATTTTGAGAATCCCCTTGACTCCCTCTTACAAAGGACAGAAAAACATTGTACGAACACGAATGGCTTCGTCAAATAATTGAACAGGGCAAACTTTTTTTTTTTTTTTTTTTTTTAACTGCACCGTGTACAACACTATAGAAATCTTCCTCCAAACCGTCCATCATTTGTCAGATTCTCACATGCGTTTATAATAATTAATACTCACAGCCATAGCCTGCTCCTATTAAATCCAATAATAATGTAGGCTACTGTGGGCTACTCATAAGGTATCATAGCCGATCCGCACAATACTACGCCACACTGATTTTGTTATCCCTTCTCTTAACTCTTTGTATGTTAACGGAAACAAATGCAGTAAAAACCTACCAATTGTTTTGAATGTAATGAATTTGAATTGAATTTAGTCCCAAAAAAGGGAAATTCAGTTTGTCGTTTGCCACAGACAGAAGAAGTCATATGGACATGTAGCTAGACACTGGACATTATATCATGACCTCTAGATAAGCATTGAATCACATAGTCATACATGATCAACCTCGCAGCACTATCAGTTATTTCATATTTTCTGGAACAAGTAGTCTACCTTAAGACAAAAGAAAACTTAAAGCACATAACTGCTTGTATTGGGCTTGTATTAGGCTGTGTCATCTAGATTAGCGGAGGAATGTGATTGATGTAACCGCATAGAATCAATTCTATGAGTCATACGTGACAGAGCTATGACTCCTGCCGTTGCCATCTTAATGACCCTGCATATCTTTCCTGACCGTGCATATCTTTCCTGACCGCAGCAAAACGGGTGCGCTGAATCGTGTTTATCTTTGTGGACATTCAGGGGAAGAGCGATGAAACCATCTCGTACAGGAACTGACTAATATACTCCCCAGAGCCTGAATACTAGGCCACGCCTAGCACCGGGATTCCCCTTATCCAAACTGTTTGCGCTTCTGGCCTGTTGCGATTCTTATTTGTGTTCTGGCCTATGGCACTGACACACGCTCTGCCCTCTCGTGGACAGAAAATATCAGTGCAGATAAATTTAATTGTTGCATCATGTTTCTCGATATCATGTTGGCTACCTCTGTAATTTATTTATATATAAAGATGGATGACAAATTAAATGAAAAACAAACATAAAGTGTCTTAGTAAGGTGTTGGGCCACCACGAGCCACCAGAATGGCTCCAATGCACCTTGGCATAGATTCTACAAGTCTACTGGAGAGATAGAACACCATTCTTCCAAAGGATATTCCTTCATTTGGTGTTTTTATGATGGTGGTCGAACACGTCGGTCCAAAATCTCCCATAGGTGTTCAATTGGGTTGAGATCTGGTGACTGTGAAGGCCATAGCATATGATTCACATCATTTTAATACACATCAAACCATTCAGTGATCCCTCGTTCCCTGTGGATGGGGGCATTGTCAACCTGGAAGAGACCACTCCCATCAGGATAGAACTGTATCATAAGATAAAAGTGATCATTCAGAAAAAAACTTTGTATTGATTTGCAGTGATCCTTCCCTCTAAGGGGACAAGTGGACCCAAACCATGCCAGGAAAAGGCCCCCCACAGCATAACAGAGCCACCGGACCCCCTCACTGGAGGGGTCAAGCATTCAGGTCTGTACCGTTCTCTTGGTGTACGCCACACATGCACTCGCCCGCTTGTGGAGAATAAGGTAAAGGATGACTCATCATTTTTCCACATCTCTGTAGACCAGTGCCTCTGGTTTTTGCACCACTGAACTCTCAAATGTGCATTCGTCTCTGTAATGAGGGCTTTGCGCACTGCAGTCCCACTATAATATCCCTCTCTGTGTAGTTGTCGACGAACTGTTCTTGCTGACGCAGTCTGATCACATCCTGTATTGACCTTCTCAGTCACCTGAGGAAGAGTTGCTCTTCAGTTTGTCGCACTAACGCATGAGCATCACGGTCGTCGAATGTGCGCTTCCGACCACAATATCTGACCCTATTTACTGATGTAATTCCCACAGATCTAAAGGCAGATGTCACGTTAGTCGCTGTCCTTGTAGAAACATGAGCCAGTTGACTGAAGCTCCTGCCATCCGTGCTCCAATAAACCATTTTTCAAAGTCACTTAGATCTTGTCCTCTTGCCATCTTGATTCAAAATCGAGGTCAACTGGGCCTGCTCGGCATGTCTATACATGCCCCAGAGCATGATGGGATGTCGATTGCTAAATGGCATCATGCAGTTCATCATGAAAACATCTGCATTCGTTATGTTTCTCCACTCATTTATTCAGGTTTTTTCAGATGGACAGGAGAGGAAACAGCAAGACAACCGCCAAAAAGTAAATAGTTTTGTAGGTGGTGGCCACAGACCATTTCTCTCTCCTTATCCTTCCTGACTGATTTTTCTCTAGTTTTGCATTTTGCTAGTGCCCTTGTCACTACTGGTAGCATGAGACGGTACCTGCAGCCCATTCAGGTTGCACAGGTAGTCCAGCTCCTCCAGGATGGCACATCCATACGTGCCGTCGCAAGAAGGTTTGCTGTGTCTCCCAGCACAGTCTCAAGAGCGTGGAGGAGATACCGGGAGATGGGCCATTACACGAGGAGAGCTGGACAAGGCCGTAGAAGGGCAACAACCCAGCGGCAGGACCGGTATCTGCTCCTTTGTACGAGGAAGAACAGGAGGAGCACTGCCAGAGCCCTACAAAATGACCTCCGGCAGGCTACTCGTGTGCATGTTTCTGACCAAACTGTCAGAAACAGACTCCATGAGGGTGGCATGAGGGCCCGACGTCCTGTAGTGGGACCTGTGCTCACAGCCCAGCACCGTGCAGCTCGATTGGCATTTGCCAGAGAACACCAGAATTGGCAGGTTCACCATTGGCGCCCCGTTCTCTTCACAGAAGAGAGCAGGTTCACACTGAGCACGTGACAGACGTGAAAGAGTCTGGAGACGCCGTGGCGAATGTTATGCTGCCTGCAACATCATCCAGCATGACCGGTTTGGTTTAATTGACTTGGTGTTATACTGTGATGATTAAGTGTTCCCTTAATTTTTTTGAGCAGTGTATATATATATACAGTGCCCTCCCCTATTGTTGGGACTCCTGGTAAAGATGAGTAAAATGAGTTATAAAAGATTCACCGTTTGGTGAATTAGCTTAATCTCACACTGAAAAAATGAGAAAAATCCAACCTTTAATTGAAATAAATTTATTCTAAGAAAAAAAAAATCCTCATCAAGAAATAATCATTTTTAACAAAACCACGTGTGCCACAATTATTGGCACCCCTGCATTTATATATAGAATAAAGTAAGAATTTTTTATATTTGGTCACATATCCTTTGCATGCCATGACTTCCTGATGTCTGTGACCCAACAACATCAAAAGACTCTTGATATCTTATTTTCTGGTACTCCTTCAGGCGATACTATAACGTCTCTGCATTTGAATAGATCTCTATGGGAATTGGTGGGTGGGACTAGATTTAGCTGTAAATTATGCTGGAACAGTATGGAACACATGGTTACAATTGTTAAACCGTCAAATTAGTGCACCTAGACTTAAAGTATTTGAATATTTTGGCTGTCAATTGTGTCATTTGAATACTTCTGTGAAGTTGCGCTGTGCTGTACTTTGGAGAGTACCCAATAACTTGTTACTTCAACTCTAACCGAGTTTATACAAGTCAAGTAAAGATCAAGTGTACTGCACCAGAGTAAAAGATACTCTATAATACATGATCTAACATTGTACTGTACCAACCCTAAAATTTCACTGTAGAATCTCATCACATTAAATATTTTTTCTCAGTCATCAGACTCAATCCAACTCTTTTCTTTCTGAGGAGCAATATAAAGACAGCTAGCGCTTATGTCGCCTGATGGTACATAGCACTGGTATGAACTTAAAATGTGAAAAGCATATTATATGTATATGCTTTTCGTAGGCCGGTGTTTTTCAATTGGCAAATTATGTTTTGCATGAGGGAAACAAGGTACTTTATTTTTTTTAAAACAGTGCCACTGTTTGTAAAGCCCTGGGCATTCAGGTCAGTAATCGGAGATAATTTGATCGCTGCTGTGCATAACTAAGTCCACGTATACTGCATGCTTACACCTCAAAGTACCATTGTACTAAATGACCAACTACATTACCCAGGAGCCATTTCTGCTCCGGGCATGTTTCAAAACGGAGAGATTGCCATCCAAAAATCAAATGCCATGATATGGTATTTCAGGCATAATGAAACAAGAAGATTATGATCTCTTTCAATTAGTAGGGAACTAAAGGAACTGTGTGTCTTTTTCAGGCATTCTATAGGCTAAATAAAATGGCTATCAATTTAGAAGCTGAAATTCAGACCTGTAGCTGAAGTAGTAGAAAATAAATAACTGGTGGAGAAAAGTGGCAGAAACTCACCCCTGCAGCAAGGCAACTCGACCGCCACAGCAATGTTGGCAATTGGCATCTTCATTATATCCTAATCATTTTGATTATATTAGTCTTCGTTCATAAAGAGACAAACAATAACAGATTTTGTGGGATTATAAGGAAAACATTTTTTTATCCTGGTCTCTATACCATCTTCAAGCTATAAACGAATTATTTAGGGAATTTAACACTTGTCAGGAACGGAAATCCACAATGCGACAGTCATAGCCAATGGCCGGCCACAGCTGTACAAATGCTTACTTGCGACAAATACAAACCGATCCGCGTGCACGACCAACAGGTCTGTCTTGTCTTAAAGAAACCCACCTTGGGCGGAGTCAGATTGATACATTTCAGGAAGAACGTTAGGAAGAGCAATGATTCGAATGTGGAATCTCTAAGCGCCTTGAGTATAGGCTACATTCCGACTCTCAGCAGCCGTGTCGGGATCAGCCGACCCAACCCTATTTCTAATCCCAGCCATTATGCGAAAAAACGCGCGTAACCGTTCTGGAGACAAAGTGACAGAATCGCACAGAGTCGACCACTGACACGTCAATCATGTTGCCTTTGAAGATAATCGACTGCATGCATTCCAAATTAATTTTTACAAACATGCATTATTTATTTAGTTATTTTATAGAAATACATTTATATAGGCTATATATATTATACATTTCTTATTTTATTTAAGGGGATTTATAACATGGAACAGCAAAAACAAAACAAAATAGTCGATAGTAGTATTTAAAAATCTGTTAAATTGAATGACAAACAGCAATATTGTTGACAGAGTAGTTTTAATTGTAGCCTAATGGAGTTAATTTGGCCGTATAGACCAGTATAACAGATTTTTTTGTGTAATTTAAGGACAATGTATTTGCTTTTATTTGCAATTATAACCATAAATGCTGTTATCGAATAGCTTATGTGTTTATACTGTATAAGAGTGAAGAGAAAATGTAATTTTGGATTTACAGTAAGAAGTATGTACAAATCCATAAAATCAAAAATGTGGTTTCACTTTTTTTCCCACAACACACACACTCACACACAATATTCAGTTAGGGCAAGGGAATTTATTCTTTTAGTATTTTCACAAATAGAATAAGTATTGGAAAATGAACCGTTATATAGGTTATGCCACGCCATCAAGTAGGCTAACACATTTCAGTATGCTAATAAATAAAAAATTCTTGTTTTAGATGGTCTGTTTTGTCTGTTCAGATGGTTAGTTCATTTCACAGGGCCCCTTCATGTTCAAGAAGAGTGACGAAAATGTGCGAATATGAATCATTTAGTAAGTAAATATGTCGGTAGGCAGGTATTTTATTCTGTGATATGTCAGTGTGCGCAGGGGTTAACGGGCTGTAACCGTAAAAAAAGAAAGAAAAAAAACGAAAAATGACTCACGCCAGTCTAAACTTGCAGCTCGCTGTTGCTTTAAAGAAAAGCGTGCCAAATATTCCTAAAAGGTTCCAGATGTACTTAAAACGCATGTACATGATTTGAAAGATTTGTTACTTTCAACTTTTTTTTTTAAGAGTACAAAAACGCTCCAGCAAAGACAGCAGTCCAGTATCTACACACGTCAAGACTTCCCCGCCCTGTTAAGTTAACAATCCCAATGAACTGCAGTTCGGCACACTGAAGTCTGAACGTTTCCCCAATCCCCACAGCTTTCATTTCTCTGACTGACGCGGAAGGTGGAATCCAGTTGCACTTTTTTTTCACTGAGTGGGAGGATACGGGACGTCAGCCAAGGTATGACAGAGGCAATGGAACGCTGAGAAACTCTTGAGGGAACAAAGTTACAATTACTGAGCTTCGCGAAAAGAAAAGTTGACTTTTATCGGGAAAGACCTAAAAGAAGGACCTCCAATGGCGCAACAGGTATGGTAAATTTTCTTTAAAATCGTGGAAACAAAGAGGGAAGACCGGGCAGAAGTGCACGACGGTCTTTGATGAGTATATTCATGTAGCTATTCGTTTTTTTAAGAGGCAGGCAAAGTTGTCAGTTCATTTGTAGCTGTCTATTGTGAAAACGTTGAGACTTTTACGCGCAACGTTATTGTACTTTACACCGCATCATATTCACACCGAGGTACGGGGATAGACGCCCATATGTTAAGGTTTAAACGTTTATAACTATGTACTATAGGCTATCACCACCTATTCAACCCATATTTTTCGCAAAATAATTTACTTCGGGTTTTGCTTCAGTATGCTATTACTATTGCATATACTTAGTTATTTCATGTGCACGAGTTAACGCCTTGCACCGCGGCGAGTTCGAATTCAGTTTTTTTTCTTTTCTTCTTTTAAAATAATTGAACGGGTGTGGATGCCAACAGGGCGTGCACGAATACCAACACATGCCTTTTGAGGAGTCTGTATAACCGACAGATTGAAGGTGACACAACAGCAACACGTATGCCGTAGAATTCGCGCTTTCTTCCATCTTGGCGTCGCCGCAGTACTACAGGCCGTTTCTTGCCACCGCGGAGGGAAATGAAAGGCACGGGAAATCAATAAAACTCCGCATTCCTACGGGCCAGTGTGGGGCAGCGCGGCGCGGTCTCGCGCTGAAGACTGCGCGTTCCTGTAGGTGTGGGGATTGAGTAACGTAATCCATCTGGCTGTTATAGCGCAGATAGACAGGTAGCCGAAAACGGAGTTTCCGACTGTCGATCAAGTTAAAGTCACCATCGCAGTCAATATGTATGTTTAAAAAGATAGTAGCCTATATAGCCTAACGTAGCGAAATACACGTGCCCTATAGGCCACTCTGCTTGGTGATAAAGTAGCCTACGAGCCTTGAACAATACATAACCTACATTGTAGGCTGTAGGTGCGGCACGGGCTGTTGCCGTCGTAAATCATACAACCCCGTTCCCCAATGGGTACCGTTTGAACGACTCAATATTTGCGCCTCCGTTCAAATTCTCTGCGAACGGAGTAGGGACCATCTCCCAGTTTCTCAATCCGTCTCAATTTTGCGAGGGGGAACAATCGGACGGGTTAGTCACTAAATCCCAGAATTTGGGCTAATCCTCGTGTATTGCTCAACTGGAGTATGTGGTCTCATGCATGCCCCGAGGACAACTAGCAGCCAGCGCTGCAGCTGTCTCTGCTCGATTTGCAGGTATTACAGGTGTCTGAATCACTGGGAAAATTAAGAGTCGAACATTTTGAAACGGCGCGAACACTGCAGTTACCCTTGGCGCTTATTGTGCGTGAAGCGCAATTTGAATTTTGGGAACTGTTGGATTTTAATTGACTATTATTAGCCTATGTCATAGAAAACCTATACTGAACCTGACGCTCATTCAAACTAATTTAACAAACCGTATAACAATTGTATTTTGGTTTAATTCTACAATCTGTGGCATTGAATTCCGACAGAAATATCTGATGTCACAGGAATGTGTTTGTGAGGGCGACTCTCCTTGAGCGGAGAGTAGCAAAGCGTGCAACACTTTGGTATGTTTTTAAAGGCGGATGTAGCGTCTGGGAAAACGTAGGAATGTGGTTCTGAATGAATGTACACATTATAGTACACACCTATAAATGTTGTCAGGAGGGCGAGCAGGGATAGGGCCGTTCCACTTATAGCGGAGTCTCTGCCGTTGCCACTTTGACCGTTAAATAATTTAATTGTGCACGAGCACGGAGATCGTCACGTTGTTTTCACCGAAGAAAATCAGTGGCTAACTATGTGTAGCACTGGAATAACCTGCACTATCACTTTCTTCTTCTTCTTCTCCCAATAATAATAAGACATGTTTTAATGTATTATCATCGTTATTATTATTCAACATTCACCTTATTATTTTGTTGTTCCTTGCATATAATAATAGTTATTGTAGTTGTGGTCATTAGTATGGACGTTATTATGGTCAGACTGCAGAGCCTGAGAGAGTTATTCTACTCCACAGCAATCATCTCTAGAGAAGGCCATAGGCACCTTGGTCTCACAGTTCCACTCAGCCGCTGGCGACAGTCCCACGCTGAAAGCAGACGACTTCAAGAGCTTCCTCTCTGCCCAGCTGCCAAACCTTGTCAAGGTACAGTAAGCAACCCCCCTCCCTCCACCCCCCCACCTCCATCGGCCACGCCCGCCATTCAGTCAGCTTTCTAAGGGCGTGGCTCCCGCTGCTGTTTCCTCATATCAGTAATGTTGAGGGCAGACTTCTGCCATGGCGAGTGATTCTTGTGTACCAGAATGCACAGTGCAAGGAGTGGAGTTCTTCTGTGGCCATTTAGCAGTCTTGTTTTAAGGCTTGTTTTTCAACCCGCTGACCGCTTAGAAAATACAACGCAAAAACCCTCAGGGTCACGGTCTGTGCAGAGCCTCTGAAAAGGATGTTTTTTTTCTTGCCCAGCCTTTGTGATTCATTCACAGATGTCACAAAGCAGTAATGTTGTAATCCGTTTCCTGTGGAGGTGAAATATGTCGATTGGGAGTTGAAGGGTGTTGTCCGCCTGTTTAACACCCACAGGTTTTAACCCTAACCCTAACCCTAACCCTAACACCCACAGTGCCAAGGCTCTCTCTTCCTCTTTGTTCTTTCTCTCTCCTGCTCTCCCTCACTCTCCCGCTTTCTCTCACTCTCCCACTCACTCACTCTCCCACTCTCTCACTCTCTCACTTTCCCACTCACTCACTCTCACACTCTCTCACACTCTCTCTCTCTATCTCTCTCGCTCTCTCTCTCTCTCTATTCTTAAAGAAACTAAAGTGACATTTCAGGTGAGGGCCAGCTTTAGCCTTTCTGGGGCTCTGGGCAACAATTTTTTAATGGTGACCTCGCCTCTTCTTTCCTCTCCTCTCCCTCTCTCCCTCTTTCCCTCTCTCATCCTCCTTTCTTCTCCCCTCTCCTTCTCTTTCCCTCCCCTCTGTCTCTCCTCTCTTCTCCTCCCCTCACCTCCCCTCTCCTTCTCTTTCCCTCCCCTCTGTCTCTCCTCTCTTCTCCTCCCCTCACCTCTCCTCCCCTCTTCTTTTCCTCTCTGTCTCTCCTCCCCTCTCCTCCTCACCTGTCCTCCCCTCTTCTTTTCCTCTCTGTCTCTCCTCACCTCTCCTCCCCTCTTATTTTCCTCTCTGTCTCTCCTCCCCTCTCCTCCTCACCTCTCCTCCCCTCTTCTTTTCCTCTCTGTCTCTCCTCCCCTCTCCTCCTCACCTCTCCTCCCCTCTTCTTTTCCTCTCTGTCTCTCCTCCCCTCTCCTCCTCACCTCTCCTCCCCTCTTCTTTTCCTCTCTGTCTCTCCTCTCCCTCTCCTCTCTTCAGTACTATCTTTTGATTGACAGGTTACCCAGGCATTAGTTTTGATATGACCAAATGGGACTACTCATAATAATGATTAGATTAAATACAATGATTAGAGAAGTTTCTTCTATTACCTGCTAGCAAAATAGTAAGTAAGTAATTAATGTTTGGTGTTAAAGAGGTGGTGGGGGCTACTACCATATTTTCCACCCCTGCACTACATTTCTGAAATGAGTGTAATTTCTGCAGGTTTTCAGAGTAAAAAGCACGTTTTCGGCCTGAGGCCAGCGCACAATTCCTTGCACGTTAAATCAGTCGCAAGGTCTTGTTGAATCGTGCCACATTTCTAATTGAATAACTTTGCTCCTTTTCACTGTCACTGTAATTTCAAACACAGCTCAAGATCAGGGGTCTGACTTGAGAAGCCCTGATGTTGATATTGTCTGGTTTAAAGTGTATTCATTCTCGTGGGGCGGGCAATATAAATCCCATGTTGTTTTAGTTACTGTTCCAGAGCAGAAAGCAACAGCTGTACCAGTGTCACTAGTGTAATACTACACCTTCCGGACAGATGGCGATAGAGAGCTGAAATAGTCTGGCGGGGCTGCACAGGACCCTCGATGTCTTTTTCAAAGGCTTTTTTGATCGGCTTAAATTCTGCCAGGCCTGAATGACTCCTCTATGGAAGCTTGGCGAACAGTACAGCCTATCTAGATCAGTGAGTCAATCAACCTGTCAATTCTTGTGTTTCCATAGCAGCATTTACAAACAAGTCGCTAGATATCGCTTCACAGACGGCCTGGTTACTACAAGCATTTTTGAGCCATAGTTTACGACCGGGGTGATCTGTGCAAATGCAACATGGGTTCTACATAATTTTTACCAAAACAAAGTAACAGAAACTCAAACACTGTGGAAGTGTCCTTTTTTATTTTCTTGCCTAAAACATTTTTCTTTTTCTTATTTTTTGCCAGGATAAGGATACTGATTTTAGAGTGATTTGTGTCAACTGGGGATTTCCAGAACAGGCCGAACTAGCGGCATCATTGTTTTGAGCCTGTTTTGTGTCATGTTAGAAAATAAGGAATCACTGTCGCTGTAACATTGGAATTGTAAAATCGTTTATAGCGATTTATGAATCGTGAGTTTTAACACTTATAAGCAATATATTGCGTTACCAGATTGATTGAAAATTTCGGGGGGGGGGGGGGGGGTGCTATCAAAAGATTTCGCGGACCTCGATTGAAATTGTTGACGGGGGGGGGGGGTTCGATCAAAGGATTTTGCTGACCTCGATTGAAATTGTTGACGGGGGGGTGAATAAAATACTGTTTGTTAAATTGTTCATTTATATTGCTATTTTTAGAACATGCCTCGCGGGCGACTGAGAAGGAGCCAACGGGCGACCGGGTGCCCGCGGGCATAGGGTTGGTGACCCCTGAACTAGAAGGACACTGGCTTGCACAGCGCCCCCTGCAGCTCTTTCTATGTGCTACATGGTCTCGGTCGGACGCCACAAAACTGCACGGCGTACATACTGGGTCTGCTCTGCAGGTGGATTCAAGATTAAAACGTTTTTTTCTTTTTTTTAACGTTTCTGTCTCGAAAAGCTACCTGTACCCGAACCGGTTTACACCGTTATGCAACAGTCTCTGAGATATGTTTGATCACGTTCGTCGGGCGCGCCATGGGTGTGAGCGGGAGTAGCAAGCGACATATTTTAGCGGCAGTGCGCGCAGGTACACAGTCGACCAAGTCAGCCGCCGCAGTTACAGTTACGTTCTGCCACCGGACGTTCGGTGCGTCACCGCTTCTGTCACCACAGGAGACGGTTTACAATGCTTAGCTACACGTTACAGGAGACGGTTTACAATGCTTAGCTCCGTCCTGTACACGTTACAGGAGACGGTTTACAATGCTTAGCTCCGTCCTGTACACGTTACAGGAGACGGTTTACAATGCTTAGCTCCGTCCTGTACACGTTACAGGAGACGGTTTACAATGCTTAGCTCCGTCCTGTACACGTTACAGGAGACGGTTTACAATGCTTAGCTCCGTCCTGTACACGTTACAGGAGACGGTTTACAATGCTTAGCTCCGTCCTGTACACGTTACAGGAGACGGTTTACAATGCTTAGCTCCGTCCTGTACACGTTACAGGAGACGGTTTACAATGCTTAGCTCCGTCCTGTACACGTTTTTTGTTTTTGTTTTTGCTAGCTGTTGCGCGGGTCCTCCAAGGTGCTTTGGTGTGAAAACGCACCCCTGGCTATGCAGCGCTTCAGCACTTCTCCAGCGGAGGTGATTAATAGCTGGGTGGATTCCTCATCCTTACGCGACCCAGCATACTCCACCGGGCGACAGACTCAGAACTCTGCGGGAAGTCTTGTCTTGGTTTTTTTTTTTTTTTTCCTGTCAGCATTTTACTCCAGACTTTTTTTTTTTTTAAAGAGGAGCAGGACAGTCTGCCCTCCTGTTGTACTCAGAGAGCAGGGAGGGTAACAGACAGAGAAGGTTATTTTTGCTTAATTCAGAGGGGTAGAGAGCAGGGAGGGTGACAGACAGAGAACAGACCACAGCTGACAAAGTGCTATGGTTGGGATCAAAACACCCCCCCCCCCCAACCCCTTTCCCCCATCAGGTGTCCGCACGAGGGAAACCGCGGACGACTCGGGAGTCGGTGCTCTATGGAGGTTTTTAAAACTTTTAAGGTGTAGGATCACAAATATGTGATTAGAAAATGTTCTCAACTGAACATTCTAATGCTGATGATGTAACAATCACTCCTGGTGATCAAAAGCAATGGAGTTCTAGAACACTGACAGAATTAGGAAAAAAACGACATTCCAAACAAAAACCTTCTCTTCAAACGGTTAAAAGCCCACACGCTCGTTGCACATGATAAGGCAGCTAATGGATGCATCTGCTAAATAACCACAGCCAAACGACACACAGCTTCCCAGAGTACTTTATGCAAAAATCAGTACCAGAGAGGAGTTTGTTTTTTTCCCCCCTGTAGATTTTGCTCAGGCAGATTCCAGCATTGCTGGGCCTGGGAGAGCAGGGAGATGAACGAATGCTTGTTGGGTGTGGCCGTGATGTCATGCTCATCATTTCACCCCGCCCCACTGGGGTTTATTTATTTATTTATTTATTTATTTTATTTGGCAGTTCAGCAAGATTTGGGCCTGTATTCTTATAGCAGCACAGAGTTTGGGGTGCTGTAGGAATGAGTGCTAGTCAGATCATTTGGTCAGAATGATTAGTTATTGTTAGTGTAGCGCACGCCTGAAACCCAGTCTTAAAACAATAAATAAATGCTCCATTTTTGCCATGTACTCACCAGTTGATTGGTGTACACTCTAAACCTCATTGTTTTACTGGCACTGTTCACTAAATAAAAGGCATCTCACACGTGATCCAGGAAATCCTGGCAGGGGGGAACTGATATACTTGCAGCGACAGCAGTTTATATGGAACATACCCGAGATGACCACTAGAGGGAGACATAATACATTTTCTCAGCCGTTGGTGCAGTGGCATTATCTCTGGAAAAAAATTAAAAATGTAGGTTATTTCCTGCAATGGTGCAGACATCACAAGGGGAATTTCTTGCTACATACAAATATTAAAGAATATGTCAGAAGCAAAAAATATTCCACTGAATGCAGTTCCTAGAGTGATGGAAATCATAGGGTAGTTGCACCCATTTTGGACTTCAGATGCCTCAGTCTTCCATCACTGCTTTTAAAGTAATGTTTTGTCTTTTGTCTTCCATTAAAGATGTAATGATCTATGAGCAGCAGGTTGTCAGTCTTTGGATTGCAGTGCCTTGTCTTATATTGACTCTCTCCTTCTGTGACTCTCTACATTGTAATACTTATACTGACTCTCTCCTTCTGTGACTCTACATTGTAATACTTATACTGACTCTCTCTCTTCTTCTGTGACTCTACATTGTAATACTTATACTGACTCTCTCTCTTCTTCTGTGACTCTCTATTGTAATACTTATACTGACTCTCTTCTTCTGTGACTCTCTACATTGTAATACTTATACTTACTCTCTCTCTCCTTCTGTGACTCTACATTGTAATACTTATACTGACTCTTCTTCTGTGACTCTCTACGTTGTAATACTTATACTTACTCTCTCTTTCCTTCAGTGACTCTCTACATTGTAATACTTATACTTACTCTCTCTTTCCTTCTGTGACTCTCTACATTGTAATACTTATACTTACTCTCTCTCCTCCTGTGACTCTCTACATTGTAATACTTATACAGACTCTCTCTCTCCTTCTGTGACTACATTGTAACGATTACTCTCTCTCTCCTTCTGTGACTCTCTACATTGTAATACTTATACTTACTCTCTCTCTCTCCTTCTGTGACTCTCTACAATGAGACATTACATTATAGGCATTTAGCAGACGCTCTTATCCAGAGCGACTTACTTACATTTTTTTTTATTTTTTTATATATAGTATCCCATTGATGGATATAATATATACTGAAGCAGCAGCAGTGAGTACCTTGCTCAAAGTACACAACGCAGTGTCCGACCTGGGAATCGAACCTGCAACCTTTCGGTTACAAACCCAGTTCCTTAACCATTATACCACACTGCCGGCCAACATGTTTTGTTGAAGCCATCTCTCTCTCACTCTCTCACCCCTCTCTCTCCCCTCTCCTCTCCTCCCCCCTCCCGTCCCCCTCCTTCTCTCTTCCCCACAGACGGCAGGCACTGAGCAGGGGATGGGGGAGCTCATGCGGATTATGGGGGTGAAGGAAGGGGAGAGCATCAGCTTCAAGCACTTCTGGTCCCTGATCCAAAACCTGGCCACCTCCCAGCATGGTATTCTGAGTCAAGCCACCTCTGGATGCAAATGCATGCTACTGTGAGACCCCTGGAGACCTACCGCCAACAACCACCACCCACCCCTCCACCCCTCGCCCCCCTCCCTCCATCCGACGGGTTCGTGAAACCCTAAAATGGGCGGAGCTGCCACATTCTCTCTGTGACTTGCTGACTTGAGGCAATCGTTGCATTTTTTAAAAATTGTTTGCTGTCAATGGACCAAAAGCTTATTTTTCATTGGTTCAAGCAAGTCTGTCATTAGTTTCTCATTTGACAGCTCTGCCCATTATTGGGGGGTTTATGTGCCACTAGCCCTAGCAAGACCGGGGGGGTGGGGGGTATTTCACAAAGCAGGATTTCAGAGTTAGCCTGCTAACTCTTTGTAAATATTTTGAAGTAACCCTAGGCTCTCATCCAATCATCACATTCAAAATATTTACAATGGTTAGCTGGCTAACTCCTAAATCCCGCTTCATGAAATTACCCCCCTGATCTACACAGGGCCTTGATAGCCACTCTCCAACTCACACACGCCCCCCACAAACAAAGCGCCTTGGCGCTCGTAGACAAATCTCACCCACCCCACCTCACCACCATTTCCTTCTACAGTCTTCAATTTAGTCCTGAACCTCCCAAAGTAGCCCTCCGTATGTTGGGAGGGGGGACGGGGTCAAATCCCAGCTGCCCTGAGCCTTTCACCATCACCGCCAAACCCTCTCTCGAAGGCCTTGGAGAGAGGATGACTCGCCACCTCTTTCCACAACATCATTTCCAAAATATTCCAAGCCACCACCATCCTTTCGGTAGATTCAACTTTATCGACAGATTAAGATGGGATACCCAGCTCAGAGATTCATAATTGTGTCTCTTTTTTTATTGAACGCACATCTTATCTATCATTTCATAATTAAATTTTACCTGACATGGCCTAACCTTCTAAAGATGCCAAAGTATGCGTCCTTTAAAAAACTTTTATATTGATGTCATTTGTGGCCAAAGAGAGAGAGATTAATTCAGGCATTGAGTTTGGACGACCCTGGTTTTGAGAAGGACCAGCTGAAGAAAATCAGCGCTATACAGCCCTCTTGGCCAATCAGAGAGAGCACAGCTTTCTGATCACTATACAGAATTACCTGTATGGCCTATCCTAGTGGTGGGAGAGTGAGGTTTCATTAACCACTTAATGGGTAGAGCTACATTGAGCTGTCAATCACTGACTTTTTTGGAACCAATCAAATAGTTTTGCGCTCTACAGCAGACCAGCAATGATTGGATAAAATTAGTGAGTGACTGACGGTATCTGGTTGCTCTGCCAATTTTTATTATTTTAATTTTTTTTTGTTTGTTTCTCAGTCTCCCAACACTATCCCTCTGCAGTTACTAATCAGCTAAAACCTGATGTGGTACTGACAGTGACAATAATCCAATCACTTCCTGTTCTGGGGGGTTGCAACTTCCTGTAACCGAAAATAAAAACAAATATATTCCAATTTTCACTGTCTTGCCAATGTTTTACATCCTAACAAGAGTGTTTGTGATCATTTTTGTTTGTCATGCTTGTATATTCTTATTTTTCAAAATTTAAATCGCCCAATCCTGACACTGCGATGGGACATTGATTGAATAAAATGTTGTCATTAGTAAAAGAATAAAAACAAAACTTAACCGTTTGGTGTGGGCTCCCTAATTTCCATTAATTTTATTTGAATGCAGATTTGCCTGTTTGCAGTGTATATGGGAACTATAGTTTGGGGTTGTGAAGCCAGTTTTAGACACGGATCCTAAAGCCATCATGGCCTCCTTTGAACCTTCTGAAAAACTACTTTATCAGTACAACATCTTTGCAGTACTTCATCAATATTGTTTTCTTTTGTTTATTTGTTTCAAAGAGAGAGGGACAGTCTACCTTTATTCAGACAGGGGAAACAGAGAGGGTAACAGAAGGGAATACAGCTCGCTGAGAAAGTGTCATGGTGGGGGTTCGGACCCCTTCTTGTGCGAGGGGACCCACATACGGTTCCAGAGTCGACCAACCTACAGGCTCCACCCACGTCTCGCCTCAGCGCCTTATTATTTCAAAGCACTTCCTCTGGCTACAATGCTGCTGTTGCCATGATAGATGTTTCTAAGGCAACTTGCATCCCATAATAAGTGTCCCACAGTCCCCGATGAAATGTCCCTCGAATGATAACTCTGTGATCGCACCGCATGTACGTAGTGCTTTGCATAGAGCAAGGCGGTGTTAGCTATTCTCATGTGTGCTGGCAAGGGTGCAGGTAGCCGAGCCTATCGGGCTTCATTCCATTTGCATCCAGAAACCCTACCCATTAAATTTGTATGGTCGCATTTGCATGAGGTTACATGGGGATAACAGTGCTCTCTTGCGAACCCGAATTTGGTCACAGAATGTCTGCTTTCTTTTTTCTTTTTTGGCAAACAGTCTACGCCATCTTGTCACTGGTTTACACTGGCTGCCTGTTCTCATCACCTTTGAAGAATCGGCCAATTGGTCAGTTAATCAACCTATCAGTGAATGTATTAGTCAAATGAGGAACAGTGTATGGGTGCTTAATGTTTGTGCCTGCTGCCATTACAGTCCACACGCACCGTTTGTTGTTGTCACTAGTTCATTAAATTGACCTAGAGCAGTTCAAAGTATTTTGTCAGTACAATATATTTATTGTTATATTTGCAATAAGTTAAAGGGCTTGATGGGTTTTGTTTTTGATTTCCAGAGCTTAATTAAAGCCCCACTGGAGAGAGGAGACATGTGCTCGCAGGCCTAAAGCTGTTGGGAGAGAGCTCTTAGTGCTCGCAGGCCTAAAGCTGTGTTAAGAGCTTCTTTAGTGCTCGCAGGCCTAAAGCTGTGTTGGAGAGCTTCTTTAGTGCTCGCAGGCCTAAAGCTGTGTTGGAGAGCTTCTTTAGTGCTCGCAGGCCTAAAGCTGTGTTGGAGAGCTTCTTTAGTGCTTGCAGGCCTAAAGCTGTGTTGGAGAGCTTCTTTAGTGCTCGCAGGCCTAAAGCTGTGTTGGAGAGCTTCTTTAGTGCTCGCAGGCCTAAAGCTGTGTTGGAGAGCTTCTTTAGTGCTCGCAGGCCTAAAGCTGTGTTGGAGAGCTTCTTTAGTGCTCGCAGGCCTAAAGCTGTGTTGGAGAGCTTCTTTAGTGCTCGCAGGCCTAAAGCAGTAGCAGTAGTAAATTTTGGGGTTGAGCCTAAAGTCTTGTACTTTGCTCACGGAAGAGATCACGGGTGCGCAGAACTGGGAACTGGGCCCTGAGTTTATCAGAACTCATAAGAACCAAAGCGCATCAGAATGGTAATGCGATTCAGCCCACCTTTGGTTTGGAGGCTTTGGGTTTTTTTTATTTTATTAAATGGTCTGACCTGCCAACATTTTGGGAGTCTTTTCTGGTAGCTTGTTAACAACATTGAAGAAAATAGTACTTTATAAATCATTTTAATTAGCCTACACAAAAAAAATGTGTAACAAAAATGCTTATTGCTTGTTTTGACAGAATCATCTTAGTTCACAATCGTATACGTGCTAGAAGTGTCATTTTGAGACTGTTTTAGCTTTCCCATAGAAGTGAATGGAGAGCGACAAATACCGTATTCTGGATTATCACCCCAGGGGAGCGCAGAGCAACTAACGAACATATTTCGCCACCATTTGGACTCATATCATGGCCAGCTAACTACACAACCCAAAGTTCTACCAAACTTCAGTTGTGCTTTAAATTTCGCACCCCCTGGACAGCTTCCTCCCCTCCTTGGTTCCCCTGAAGTACTCGATGAAGGAGGCGTAGGTGTACTGGTTGACGACCTTCACCTTGCCGAAAATGTCCAGCTCGGCATCGTCCCGTTGGCCGTAGACACTGGTCATCCGGGCCTTGGTTCTGGCGAACAGGAAGTTCTCCTTGTGGAGCACCAGCTCCAGCCAGGCCAGCTTGTCGTGTTTGGTCCTCTCGTCCGCCGTGCTAAGGCTGCACCCGTAAAAGCCGCGCTTGTCCCTCTCCAGCCAGGTCCCGGCCCCCGCCATGGGGTGGTCGTCCCCGGCGAAGGCAGCACAGATCCGGTCGTCGGGCTGGCGAAAGCGGCTGACCTCGCAGGCGACGACGCTCATGAGGAAGAGGGAGAAGGTACGGAAGTTGCGGACGGACTCGGAGAAGACCGCCGCCACGAGGTAGCGCCCCCACCTCTCGCAGATGCCGTCTCCGCTGTCCTCGCACCTGTGGAACTGGAAGGTCTGCCGGCAGAACTCGTTGAAGTCCGAGGCGTTCAGCCCCTGCCTCAGTTCGGGGAGAGTCAGGTCGTCTCTTTCACCTTCAAAAGCACTCATGAACCTCAGTGTTTCATCTGTAGGCCGATCATTCGAGTCCACGTACTTCCCGACGATGGAGACGTGCAGGGTCCTATTCTGGACCTTGTACACGCAGTCGTTGAGCACGTAGTACAGGTCAAAGTTCACATTTTCTTTGGCGACGTAGCGGATTTCACGGGCCAGGTCCAAGATGGTGACAATGTGTTTAATGGGTCGGTCGCCTACGGGCTTCTGGCCAGCCAGCCACACCAATGTGAGGTTTTGTTCCAGGACGTAATCCGGAGCGCGGCTTTTCTCGTTCTCCTCGAAAAACATGCTCCAGGTTAGGCCTTCCAGGCAGTCGATGGAGATGTACTTAGCCCTCAGCTCAGCAGGGATGAACATTTGTGGGTGGGTCGGCCAATGTGAAGATTCAACGTGAAGAGGCGGGCCGCCATAACCAGGGACGACCCGCCCTCTCTGGCTTCCCTCCACTCTGGTCAGCAGGTTCCCTGCCCCGTCCAGCCAGGCTATGACTTTGTTTGTGGCATCCTGGTGCCTCCAGATGGGCGGACCACTCCTCTCCCTGGTCACCACCTCCCCAGAGTGCATAATGGAGAGGGCAGATCGGCTCAGGTGCAGTTCGGTCTCCAGGTGGAGGGATCTCAGTGTCTGGAGCAGCCCCGAGGCAAACCGGAGATCCTTCCCCAGCTCGCAACCCACCAGGCTGACCGTGCGCACACGCCCGTCCTCCGTCTCCATGGCGGCTGCTGCCATGGCGACCTCCTCCGCCCAGTAACCCCCCAGCGTCATCGCCCCGCCCTGGCCCCTGCTGCCGTGGCCCACCAGCACCAGGTCGCTGTCTTTCGTCAGGCGCACGCGGGACCCCTTGGTCACTCGCAGCGCCCCCTTGTGGTAGCGCAGCAGTGTTGACAGCGAGGGGCATTTCTCATACAGGAAGAAGGCTGACTCCATCACTATGGGGTCCTCATCCAGGACCACGACGCTCTGATGGTCATAACCGATGGAGCAGTTACTGGCCGCACCTATATCCTGGCCGTACTGGGATTTCATCGAACCCGGCTTCATGTTTTTTGGCAGTTCAACTCCCTCATTGCGTGGTTTCATTTGCGGCGATTCGCTCGCGTCCCCTTCAACTGGTGCCTCTACTGCCACTAGACTGCACTTACCGCCATCAGCATGCGCCACCCAACTGGCCCTAATGTTATCAGGTGTGCACAGTGGAGTGGAATTCTGGGTAACATGCGTCAAAGAGGGCAAAACAGCAGGGTTCCTGCTGTTAACTATATTGGCAGCTCCTTGCGTCTCATCCGACAGCATCCCTGGGTCCGCCGGCAGAAGAGGCGTCTCTCTGGGGCAGTGTGACCTATAAGCAAACAGAAACAGGCCTTCTTCAGCACAGTGTCACATGAAGACAATCTGAAACTGTATACTGAACTAGACTAGCGCCTTGCATGGGGGCTGCCGCCATTGGTGTGTGAATGTGTGTGTGAACGGGTGAGTGAGAGGCTATTGTAAAGCGCTTTGGATAAAGGCGCTATATAAGTGCAGTCCATTTACCATTTAGGATAAACGCCTTTGGTTCCAATCAAAACTGTTAAGTTGCCACAGAAAATAGACAATTGAATTTGGGTGGGGGGAGGGGAGGGGAGGGGAGCAGGTGGAGAAGCCTCCCCTCATTGATTAACCCTGATTAACTTACAACAAAGAGATTCAACATTAACAAGAAATTACTGTTACAATGGCATATTAGTTGAGTCTGTGTGGTTTGGATTGCAGGGCTGTTTTTTTATTTAGTCAGGATATTTACACTCCTGCCAATTTAACCTGCAGGCTCCCTGGATAGGATTATTTCTGCGTATAGAACAAAGTAATAAACTGCAAGTTTCACTTACTTAATGCAACATTGAAAATGCTAATGTTCTTATCGCAGCATTTAAAATGCAAATGTTTGTGCTCCAACGCAGTTCTGACAACCGAAAGTGCTGCTTCTTTCTTTCATCTGAAATTTGTGCTCTTTAGCCAGGGTCTCTTTAGCCAGGATCTCTGCCTATTTTGAATGGCATGTATTTGTTTTGTGCACACATGCAACTTTACAGTGTCTCTCTACTTGTATTTATCAATCAATTGTGCAGGAAATTAGAATAATTGTAATGATACTGTGAATTACAATGAATTAATTAAACTAGCTGATAATAACGAGCTGTTGCTCCTGCAAAAAGGTGTAAATATTTGAATTATGGTAGACATTCCAGAGCATGTCATAGTGAACTCAATTGTTTAGCCTATCATTTTCTATCATGCATTTCATACAATATATTAATCTAAAGATATATTTACGTCTTCTAAGAATTTGGCTGAACATCCAATTCATACCTTAATTTCGAATGTCCAATTATCTGCAAACGCAGCTGCATTCAAGCATGAGCCGATTCCAGAGAGTGTAGACAGCCACCATTCTACACTCTAAAAGATGTTTATGAGAAATACATTTGAGCTGGGAAAGAAACGGCCTGCTAGCGTTTCTCTTTAATGTTAAATAAATGTGAGCCTTGGTTTTGTTCCTCACAAATATATTTTTATTGAGTTCATTAAGAACCATAAATAATGGTGGCATTTCGCTTAACAAAGATTCTGATTCAACTGATTATTTAACTGGTCAAATAGAACATTTTTATACTTAACCCTTTGAAGAGTTTTTTTTAAAATATTCAGTGTTCTAGAACTCCATTGCTTTCAGTTACCAGTAGTGATTGTTACATCAGCATTAGAATGTTCAGTTAAGAACATTCCAGTCACATATTTGTGATCTCATACCTTACAGGGTTAAGCAGAGTGTGGTGATATGTGAAACGTGAAACACTCACATGTTAGTCTCCGACATCACTGCTGGTTTCTGCCATAACGTTCTCACTTCACGGATGTTTATCTCTGTGGCAAAAAAAAAAAGAGTAAAGAATCCTTTGTGGATAAACTGAGATCATTTAATGTATATAGCATCGCTGTTGGTATCTTTCTGTAAATGTCTTATGTAGCTCTGCCATCTACCTGAGCTAATGGTATAGAACCATCAGAGTTAGAGACATTTATCCATTTACCTTGTACTTTTTTTTTTAAAAAGGATAGTGGACAGTCTGTCCTCCATTTCATACAACATATTACTACATACCTGTAGCAGAGGCATGCCGCAGAGAAGTGCAGGAGAGGAAGAGGAGGATGTGACGAAGAGTCTTCATCTTGCCTATTTTGTGTTTAAATGAAGATGTCTGCTTTACCCGTGGCTATAATCACGCATGTAGGCAAATTTTACGTCACGTTACCTTACAGTACAGAGTAGGGTTCAAAGCCAGCACTGTTCACCTTTGCCCCTGGCTTGCTATCTACGCTACAATTAAATAAGATTAGTTTGTGGTTAATTTGTGTGGATGCTCATAAACATGGCTTATATAAAAATGTATATTCCATGCATATAGATGGAAATATAACGGGATATGAAACAGCTTTCTTGAGTTAGAATAGTTAGACTTAGCAGACTAGGGAAGAAAAAAAGTTCAGTGTTCTAGAACTCTTTCAAATACAAGTAGTGTTTGTGACATCAGCAGAATGTTCATGGAACATTCTAATCACGTTTGTGATCTTACACCGTAAAGGGTTAAGAGCCGAGCAAGTGGGGCGTTATAGTTTGACGAGTGGTGAGGTATGGCGGGGCCCTCTGCTGCTCTTCAGCGTGGTTTCCTGATAGGACTCCGGATAGACCACATAGATGCTAAACTATGCAGCTCAGAAACACAAATACAATACAAACTCTTAATTAACAGGGCCCGGTGCACACACTTTTAATTTTGTCTTGCATTTAAGGTGCCAAATGATAAATTTAAAATTTTATTAACGAAAAAATAAAATGTCATTTTGACGTTAAGGTATGCCATGTGTAAACATGTGCTGGATGGCTTTGACGTGGCATGTCCATTCTGTGCGGATACTCGCCTCTGATTGGCTGCCCACAGTGAAGGTCGCACATGACTTGGAGGAATGCGGGCGGGTGATATTAGGGTGTTTGGAAAGGGAGGGACTCCGTTGTTCACGTTACTCAGGTAAATACACCTGTTCTTTTACACTGTACGTTGCTCTCTCCGACAAGGATCGGTGTCGAACACCTGCTTTTTAAAATACGGGACCTTCTTCTTCTCCTACATGATCAGTTGCGCCCCCAGGCTGGGTGGAACCAAATGTCAGGACTACACCACGTCGCCCATGAACCCCTCGCTGGCAAAAAGCTTCCACTCCAGAAACGAGTTTCTCGCTGGACGGAACTGGGAGACGCTGCTTGCCGGGATTAGCTCGGTGTGCTTAGGCCTGCAGGTGAATAGGGCAGGCTTGGCTTGACTGCAGGTTTGAGGAACACAGTGGTGAAGAGGGCAGGCTTGGCTTCGCATGCAGCCAATTGTATTCATATTTACAATTGTGATTGCAAAGCATCCAATGTAGCCATTTCCTGTTTTCAGCTATTTTATACAAGCTCACTGCTTACTTGCTGCTAGTATTAATCAAAATATTTTGTTAATGCTATGATTTTTTTCTGCTGTTTGCTTTAAAAAAATTATTTAAAAGTTTCTAGTGCTCTACTCTACTCTATTTTTTTGGGGTAATTTCCAGCAATAAAGCATTGATAAAGATAAAATATTGCTTAGAAGTTCTATTTAGATGTTAGAGATTGTTATTTATGGCACACATTTAATAAGGCGTTATTCATGTACTGGTGGAGACTCTGGTGGATAATCATATGGCAGAGAATAAAAATAGCCAGGTCATAAAAATAACTTATCAACAAAACCGATTGATTCTCCAAAATATATTACCTGAGTTTAAAAACAGAAAAACTTAAGACAACATTGTTAAGAATGTACTGTAGGTATTAACTAGAGGTGGATGCATTTATTTGATTATTTTCTAGAACCATAACATGACATTACATTAATCAGTATTCACATTTTATATTAATAGACAAAACAAACTGGTTCATTCTTTAACAGAAATGCTCGTGGAGAAGAGAGGATAAAATAAGAGGTGATACTGTTCATCGCCCTTCCTGAAATTATTGGGAAATTTAGACATCTTTGAAATTGCTCCTTATCAACACAAAACAACTTCCTGCAACACAAATAATAATAAAAAATTTGGATTGATTATTTGAAGTTTAATTTCATGGTCATATTTGCATATTTATATTAATAGAAATCTAAAATACATGTTTTTTGTAGTGGGTAGATCACAATTGATTGTGGGGTAGTAATACATGAGCTTGCTTGGTTCAATAAAAACAAAAACAAAAACAAATCAGTGCACTTGTCTAAGCGGAAAACTTGCAGAAATATTTTTAATGAAAGAGAGCTATTGTAGAACACTCTGGACCAGACTTTCTGCTCAGTGGTTAAATTTAATTCTGCCTGTGACATCACATACATCTGCCTGTGACATCACAGAACCTGCAGTTCAGCAGTGTTCCAGCTCACAGTCCTCAGCTGGCAGACAAAGTGGAAATAAAGGCCCGCTGTCTCTATGCATGCACATGCACATTCCAAAATCAAGTGGAAATAAATCCTTCCACTCCAGTCAGAATATAATAGAATAGAATAGAAAAACTTTTATTTTCCCGTGAGGGAACTTCAGTTGTAGTTGTCAGCAGTAAAAAAAAGACATCAGACAGTGGGGCAGACCTGCAAACACAAACAAAACATGTTAAATAAAGACATTCAATTGAATCAGATGTTTCACATTATAGTTAAGGTGTGAGTGGAGTGGAATATATTATGATTATGATTAAAATGACTATTATTAGTAGTATTATTTTGTAAATCATATTTAAGATAGCTTGCCACCCCATAGCCCTGCAGGTTCGTTCCTCTCCTCTTTTTCAGCTTTCTGCCCTCGTCTTTACAAATGTATTATATGTTTGTATTAAGATTGTGTTCTTTTACATACAACCCATTTATATAGCAGTATATTTTACTGAAGCAATTCAGGTAAGGTACCTTGCGCAAGAGTATAATAGCAGCACCCCACTCCCAGGGTGTATAAGGGTGCCCTCTGGTGGTCGCAGGGCCCTAAGCAGCCATTTTTGTCTCTTATTTATTTTTATTTTATTTTATTTTATTTATTTATTTTTTTAATACACATTCATACCTATGGGCAATTTAGAGTCTCGAATTAACCTAGCTGGCATGTTTTTGGACTGTGGGCGGAAGCCCACGCAGACACGGGGAGAACATGCAAACTCCACACAGAAAGGCCCTCGGCCGGGATTCGAACTCAGTACCTTCATGCTGTGAGGCAACAGTGCTAACCACTGCGCCACCGTGCCGCTATTTTTGTCTCTTATTGGGTCGGGGCAGCGCTGGATGTACCGTCATGTGACACGAGCACTCTGATCGATGATATATATTTTAGAAAGACAAAAGAGCCATAGTCGTATCTCCACGGCTTATTAAAGGCTGTACAAAAACAGCTCAGAATCTTATTTGGCTTATATTTAATGATATTGAATAAATATATCATATTTAATATTAATATTATTTTAAACACATTTAATATCATAAGTAGGCATAGTCGCTACTGAATAAGTTCAGTAGGTTTAACACACCATGCAGACGACTATAATTACTGTAGTCTTAGACAGGCATATTGCAAAGTAACGTTAGAATGATAGTTAAATAGCAGCACAAGACTCCACAAACAGCTCTAACGAAGTAGCTTTTTAATTTTTTAATTTTTATTTTTTACAATATAATATTATCTGCTCATAACATAGCTTATAAATCAGTGACAACTGTTAAATAAAAGCTATGGAAAGTGCACTAGTTAGCATTTGATAACAGCACACTACTCTCTTGACATTCGTATCAAATACTCACGTATGTACCTTACTACCTCGCGATCCCACTAAACTAGTCGCCTTGATGGTTTTTTATAAAATAACATTTCTATTGGGTAATAGCTCATGTCATTCGCTGTGATCGTGTAACGCTATTGGTCCGTTGGAACAAATATGGGTCGTGGAGAGGCGGGCCTAAAGTAAAAGAACATCAGCAAGGAAGAAGACAGCGGCCATCTTCGTAAGGTCGAGAGATTGCGTGGTGAGTTAATTGAACTTTGCTACAAAAATATAACTCGGAGGCGTCAATCACATGGTCTGTGTGCAAATATTGTGTTGCTTGTACATATATACATTTCAGTCACCGCACAGTGGTTTAGACAAGCGTGAATCTGAAAAATTGCAAGCAGCCTGGTTAGCAGCAAGGCTAGCTAAGTGATTTGTCCTGTCTGTCTGGCTATCTGTATATCCACTGACAGTTAAGAGACTTTATTTAACTTGCAATAATATCGCACGTTCTTTATAATGAATTGGCCTGGATTTGTGTGGAAAACATTCTCAAATTAACCTTGGTTAGAAATCGTGAGTAACGTTATCTTGTGCCGACGCTGCTTGCAAACGTAGCTAGAAAGACAAGCGGGCGCTGATGCGGCTTTATAATTTGAAGAAAGTGCGGTTTTACTGGGTGCACGCTAGGTGGGGCTGACGCTCTGGAAATGTGATGATCGTATTACGTGGTCGGAGGCCTTTTACTGGTCAATATTTGTAAATTAGAGTGTGCATTTTGATTGCTAGTACAGCCGTTGAGAAAATACCCGAGATTTGAGAACTTGCACTTGTAATTTGTTTTCTCTTTATTGAAGTGAAGTTTTCATGCTGTAGTCCATAAACTAATTAATTCATTGTAATTGTACCTTTTTGGGGGGATGGGGTTATTTCTGCTACTGTCGCTGGGTGATTTCAGGACCATTACATTACTCATCTTTTCAAAACTAAAGTCTACTGTAATCTACTGTGTTACTATGAAGTAAAGGCTCTCAAGGTTGTTGCAGATAACATCCAGGATTCAGCCAATGTGTCTGCAACTTTTCCTGAAAAATAAACTTTTCACCTTTTCTTCTTAGCCAGTTTGGCGAATACAGCAATTACCAAACAATCCTGCTAAACTGTGTTTGTGAATTTGTAAAATAAAACATACACACACACTACCATTTATTTTTTAAAAGGTGAGCGGACAATCCACCCTCTTTATATATATTTTTTTCCCACTTTATTCAGACGGGAAAAGCAGAGAGGGTTACAGATAGAGATGAGATCACAGTAGTTACCCCCATCCAGCTGTACAGGCGATACATACGTGTGCACTGCACCATACGGTCTCTCCACACGGTCTCCATTTCGTTATTTTTTATCCCTTTTGAAGAGTAGCTAGGTTATTCAGACTGTATTATTCAAAATCAATTCAGTGTTCAGTCAGTGTTCTAGAACTCCATTGCTGAAAAGGAACTTATTACGGGCCCTCATGCCACCCTCATGGAGTCTGTTTCTGACAGTTTGATCAGAAACATGCACACGAGTAGCCCGCTGGAGGTCATTTTGTAGGGCTCTGGCAGTGCTCCTCCTGTTCCTCCTCCCACAAAGGAGCAGATACCGGTCCTGCCGCTGGGTTGTTGCCCTTATATGGCCCTGTCCAGCTCTCCTCGTGTAATGGCCCGTCTCCCGGTATCTCCTCCACGCTCTTGAGACTGTGCTGGGAGACACAGCAAACCTTCTTGCAACGGCACGTATGGATGTGCCATCCTGGAGGAGCTGGACTACCTGTGCAACCTGAATGGGCTGCAGGTTCCGCCTCATGCTACCAGTAGTGACAAGGCCACTAGCAAAATGCAAAACTACAGAAAAATCAGTCAGGAAGGATAAGGAGAGATACATGGTCTGTGGCCACCACCTGCAAAACCATTTACTTTTTGGGGGTTGTCTTGCTGTTGCCTCTCCTGTCCATCTGTTGTCACTTTCATTTGCACCAAAGCAGGTGAAATTGATTCACAGTCGTTTACGCTTCCTAACTGGACAGATCGATATCCCAGAAGTTTAATTGACTTGGTGTTATACTGTGTTGATTAAGTGTTCCCTTCATTTATTTGAGCAGTGTATATTGAATAATTAAAATCTAATCTAACATTCTGTCAATCACATCACTCTTCAAAGCTGCCTCATATTTGGGTAAGCTGTCATTTGACCATTTGAAATGAACAGGCAAATTAAAGAGGATATGCTCTTCTTCTTGGATTAGGTTTGTTGACTCACATTTTTTCAGATAGTGTGATCTGACAGTGATCTGAGAGGGGTAGTTGTGGTTGCACTAGAAATGCATTTATATGTCCAGGCATATCTGTTATGCCATAGTCTACAACAGTACTACCCAAAGCAGAGCTGTATGTAAACCAGCCTAGAGAATCTCCTCTTGTCCTGCCATTAATGATGTATAGGCCCAAGCTTTTACATATTTAAAATACCTTCTTGCCATTTGTGTTTACAATGCTATCATAATTTTGTCTAAGTGTAGTTATCTGTGTGTGGGAAAGATGAGTACTTCTATATAGGTGCTTATTCCCTTCAATAACAATGAAATCTGGCTCTCTACCAGTCCTGGCATTGAGATCGCCACATAGTAGTATTGATTCTAATGTTTGGAAATGGCTTATTTCATCCTGAAGTTTGGTGAAGTCTTCTTCAAAATAATAAGGGGAGTTGGATGGTGGAATATAAATTGCACAAAGGTAAACATCTTTATTGTTATTTAAAATGTCTATCAATTTGAATCCATATATGATTTCTTCCTTTTTTTGTTGGTGATATGACATTTTTGTATTCACTTTTGTACCATAAGGATGCCTCCTGAACTTCTTCCATTTTTTATATGAACATGTTTCACAGGAGGTAAAGATATTTCAATGTAGTTAGTCAGGCAGTGAGATTGATCATGTTTTTGATTCCATGTTTCATGTAGGATAATTATGTCAATGTTATTTGAACTATTTACAAAGTCTGGGTTTTTATTTTATTTTAAACCAAAGGTTGAGGAGTATAACTCTGAATATTCCAGCTAGAAATAGAAAAGGTTATTGTTAAATATTCACAGAATAAATGTTTCACAAAGAAGTATTTGATCTACAACTCTAAACATAAAAAATCATTATAATAAAAGAATCAATGTTAAAAAATATATATATATAAATAAAAAAATAAAAAATGAAATAATAATAAAATTTAATAAATAAAAAATATATATGCATTTGGTAATATATATGCCAATATATATAATTTGCATAAGAACGTGTGCATTTGGGCACGAACGTGTCTCCATCAAAGAGGCGCTGGTGTCGGCAAGATGAAGAGTCATGAGAAAAAGGAAAATCAGGATGAAAATATGCAAAGCTCCAATATTCAGCTCAAACGAGAAAAGTGTAAAGACCGACCTTCATATATATAATCTCCCTCTCCCCTCTCCCCTCTCCCCCCTCTCTCAAGATGCCCAGACATTGTTCAGTCGCGGGTTGCAAGTCTCGCGACACCAGAGAAACCCGCAAAGCCGGCATCACCTTCCACAGGTGAGTTTAACCGACCCCACTGCACAAGACCCCCCCCCCCTCTCATACACACACACACACACACACAAGCTCCTCTCATTGTTTCCTATTGATTCACGATAGTGATGATGTCATGATAGTGATGACGTTCTCATGCACACCCTCCTTATTGTGTATCTCACTCACAGTCTAAATCAGCCTCTGATTGGAGGGGAGGAATGATAACCAGCAGCACTACAGTCAGATTTGAGCGTCCCTGTTGTATGTGTTCCTCCAGGTTGCCCAAACGTGGGAAACCCCGCCGCATCCTGTGGATCCTAAATTCGCGGCGCACGGGACCCCAGGGGAAAGGCCAGTGGGACCCCCAGAGTCTGTTCATCTACTTCTGCTCCAAACACTTCACCCCAGAGAGCTTCGAGCTGTCTGGCGTCAGGTCAGAGTTCTGCTCCAAACACTTCACCCCCAGAGAGCTTCGAGCTGTCTGGCGTCAGGTCAGAGTTCTGCTCCAAACACTTCACCCCCAGAGAGCTTCGAGCTGTCTGGCGTCAGGTCAGAGTTCTGCTCCAAACACTTCACCCCCAGAGAGCTTCGAGCTGTCTGGCGTCAGGTCAGAGTTCTGCTCCAAACACTTCACCCCCAGAGAGCTTCGAGCTGTCTGGCGTCAGGTCAGAGTTCTGCTCCAAACACTTCACCCCCAGAGAGCTTCGAGCTGTCTGGCGTCAGGTCAGAGTTCTGCTCCAAACACTTCACCCCCAGAGAGCTTCGAGCTGTCTGGCGTCAGGTCAGAGTTATTACAGTATTGTTTTACACATATTGTTTTTTTGTTTTTTTAATCTCGACTCGCCAGATGTGCAGCTGCTGTGGTCCTTACATTGCCTCAGCTTCTTAGCTACAGGCGGTATACGGTTGCTAACGGTTGCTGTGGAACATCCGCTGCTGCAGTTTTATGCATCGTCACGTCACTTTAACCCTTTGAAGAGAAGGTTTTTTATTTATTTTTTTGGAATGTTTTTTTGAATTTTTGAATTCTATGTCAGTGTTCTAGAACTTTCAATTACCAGTAGTGATCGTTGCATCAGCATTGGAATGTTCAGTTAAGAACATTCTAATCACATAACTTGTGATCTCAACTCTTAAAGGGTTAATGGCTTCTCAGGAGCTGCAGCAAATCGGCACGTTTCAACTTCAGCCGTAGGGAGGAGTGTTGAGAATAAGGAGCTTAGTATCCGGTTAACCGTGAAGAATCATGTTACGTTTAGCAGCCTGAAAAAAAATGGGTGTGTTCAGGCAGACAAAAGTTTATGATTTACGTGATTTAAAATGTGACCGGGCTGCGTGTGGGTTTTTTTGTTGTTGTTTTTATTTCTCCTGTTAAGCATGATGTTCACGAACCACCTTGCTGCTAACGGCCTTTACCCAGTGTGTACAGTAGTGTTATAAACCCTTTATTCAGTGTGTACAGCAGTGTTATAAACCCTTTACGCAGTTTGTACAGTAGTGTTATAAACCCTTTACCCAGTGTGTACAGTGGTGTTATAAACCCTTTACCCAGTGTGTACAGTAGTGTTATAAACCCTTTATTCAGTGTGTACTGCAGTGTTATAAACCCTTTACGCAGTTTGTACAGTAGTGTTATAAACCCTTTACCCAGTGTGTACAGTAGTGTTATAAACCCTTTACCCAGTGTGTACAGTAGTGTTATAAACCCTTTACCCAGTGTGTACAGTAGTGTTATAAACCCTTTACCCAGTGTGTACAGTAGTGTTATAAACCCTTTACTCAGTGTATACAGTAGTGTTATAAACCCTTTACCCAGTGTGTACAGCAGTGTTATAAACCTTTAACCAGTGTGTACAGCAGTGTTATAAACCCTTTACCCAGTGTGTACAGTAATGTTATAAACCCTTTACCCAGTGTGTACAGTAGTGTTATAAACCCTTTACCCAGTGTGTACAGTAGTGTTATAAACCCTTTACCCAGTGTACAGTAGTGTTATAAACACCAGTGTGTACTTTATCCCTTTTGAGTGCCCGCCTCACCCCCTCTCCCCCCTCGGGTCTGTCAGTGGGTACCGGAGGCTGAAAGACGACGCGCTGCCCACGGTGTTCGAGACGCTCCCGCGAACGAGACGTGGTGCAGCTGAGAGAGCGCAGAGGGGCGTGAGCAAGCAGGCCACCGCCAAGAGACGCACACGGTATCCAAAACTGTTAAAGTAATGTGTGTGTGTGTTTGTGTGTGTGTGTATGCATGTGTGCGTTTGTACGTGTGTGTGTGTGTGTGTGCGCGTGTGTGTGTATGTTGCGTTTGTGTGTGTATGTGTGTATGCATGTGTGCGTTTGTACGTGTGTGTGTGTGTGTGCGCGTGCGTGTGTGTGTATGCATGTGTGCATTTGTACATGTGTGTGTGTGTGTGTATGTGTGTGTGTATAAAACAGTCTGTTTATTTCCCATTACCCAGGAGACAGATTCAATCCCTGAAACAGGAGAAGGAGGAGTCGGACCCAGATGATGAGACGTGGGCGGGTTCAAATGCAGGGGGCGGGGCTGCTGTCAAGGATACGGAAAAGACTGAGGAAGCTAGCTCGGAAGAGAGCGGCCTGAAGAGTGAGGGAGAAGCCAAAATTTTAGAGCAGGCCCCCCCTCTTGCTCCGGCTCCTCCCCCCTCACCTGGGCTATCCCAAATCCCTCCCCCTTCAGCTCCGGCTCCTCCCTCTTCACCTGGGCTATCCAAAATCCCTCCCCCTTCTGCTCCGGCCTCCAGTGTCACTCCATTGTGCCGATTGCTCCCGGGGCCGTCCGTAACGGCCTCTTCCCCGCCCCCCTCAACCACCGCCGTTCTGTCACCCTGCCCGTCCCCCCCGCCGTCCCAAGCGCCATCCTCACAACCCCCATCGACCCCACCCTCCCCCCGACCTCTTTCCCCGTCCCGCTACATGCGCCGGCTCCCGCCACCCCCGGGTTTCTACTTGCCCAGGGAGCACAGCTACGCTCAGCTCTGCCCCCTGGTGTGGAGGAAGCGCTACAACAAGGCCATCGACAGCCTGGAGAAGTCCGTGCGGCTGCTGAACGCGGCGCGGCGCAGGGAGGCGCGACTCCGCCAGACGCTCCTGTGGCTCCGGGAGAGAGAGGGGTGGGGCGGCGGAGGGAGAACGCGGACGGGTTCCGGGCCGGACCCCAGGGCCACGGAGGCGGTGCCAGCGGAGAGGGGTGTCCGGCAGGGGGCCGAGCGAGCGAAGGAAGACCTGGGTCTAATGGAGGCGGGGCTTGGGGATAGTGATGGACAGGCCCCGCCCACAAGGGCGGGCCCGGAGGAGGACCCGGGATTCTGCTTCTACTGCGGAAGGGGGCGGGGGGATGGGGACAGGGAGGGGTGGGAGATGGGGGACAGGGGCTCGGGCGAGGAGCGATCCAAGGGGAGGCTTCGGAAACCATGGAAGGTGGTAGAAGAAGAAGATGAGGAGGAGGAAGAGGATGAGGAAGAAGAAGAGGAAGCCGGTGGAGAGACGGGGAAAGAGGAGTGCTGCTATTACTACTACTGTGAGGACGGGGAGGGCGGGGCTGGGGAGAGAGAGGCGGGCTTCCGCATAGTGACTCTGGATCCCGCCGTGCTGCCCCCTGGGGCCTCCGGCGCTCCAATGCATTCCACGCCCCTGCCACAGCATGCCGAGCTCCCACTGCACGTAGCCCTTCAGCTGCAGGGAGCCACGGACGGGGGCCTGCCGGTCAGGGAGGGAGGTGACGGGGGGGAACAGCGGGTGTTTTGGGTGCAGGACGGCACGGAGGGACGTTTGCTCCTTTTGCCGGTGCCCACGGAGGAGGACAGTGGGACGGACGCGAGCGGGAAGGACGTGGACCTGACGTCGGCGACCTTTCAGCCCCTCGTGGTGTCACCGGTGGCATTTCAGAAGGCGTCCGCGGAAGAGGGGGAAAGGCGGGGCGCGGAACGTGGGGGCGCCGGCTCGCTGAGGACTAAGGGGCAGGGCGGAAATGAGCACGGGGCTCGGGCGGAGACCAGGACCACCGTTGCGGGAAGCAGAGACGTGAGGGAGCGGCTGAAAGAACACCTGGAAGGGTTCCAGCTCCAGCTGAGTAACGAGTTCATCCGTAACCCGGGGCAACCAAGGTCGTAACCCGGGGCAACCAAGCCCACATCACATCAGCCATTTTCTTTGGGTTCTCACAGAAGGTGCATGTAGCGGGGCATTAGTGGCACTAATTTGTGGTGTCTGGGGGACACACCAACCACCCTGTTAATATAACCTCACACACAATGCACTTCCAAACACTGGCTCAGCAGTTTGGCCGTTTTGTTTTTTGCCTGTTATAAAGTAATAAAGTGTTCTATTAAGTGAATATTTGCCAGGTTCCTTTGTTGACCAAAACTGCCTAAGTCCTGTTTATTTATTTACTTAATTTCCTCTTTTTTTTTTGTATTTCAAAAAGCAAGCCAACAACAAAATATGTTTATTCATGCGTTTCAAGGATTAAAACGCGTATGTTCATAGAGGTGAAGGTTGGTTCTTCTTCCAGTCTGTATCGCAGCTGCTTGTTATCTCACAGCCTTTGCCAGGATAGGAGGACAACAGAATAAGTTGTTTTGTGCAGAGAGAGATCAGAGAGAATAAAAGGAGGAGGAAGGGAGCGGTGCCATCTTACAGCAAAAAGGAACCAAGCAAACACGGTAAAAAATAAATGATTGTGTGTGGTGACTTGGAAAAGACAAAGCTAGGGCTCGGTGTGTGTGTGCGTGCATGCTTGTGTCTGCCTGTGCGTGTGAGTGTGTGTTTGCATACATGCTTGTGTGCGCACGTGTGTACATATGCTTGTGTGTGTGTGTGTGATTCTTTGCGGTGGGGGTGCTGCTAGCCCTGAGCCACCTGGGAGAATGTCTGGAATTTTCTCCTGGGATTTATCTCTCCACAATTCCCGGTCCAAGGACACACATGGCCAGATTCAGAGTTGAGATAAGCGCGCGCAAATGGGACTTACTCCCGAAGTTCTGCGCAGCTTAAAGGGTAACAAAGCACTAAAACCACTTATTTTAGATGATAACTGATACATAAGGGCGGCAGTGTAGTACAGTGGTTAAGGAACTGGGTTTGTAACTGAAAGATCGCAGGTTCGAGTCCCACGTAGGAAACTGCCGTTGTACCCCTGAGCAAGGTACTTCACCTGAATTGCTTCAGTATATATCCAGCTGTAAAAATGGATACTATGTATAAATGCAAAAAAAAAAAAAAAAAATGCTGTGTAAGTCGCTCTGGATAAGAGCGTCTGCTAAATGCCTATAATGTAATGTAATGTAATACATTTGGGTACTGCACGTTCAATCTGATTGGCCAGAAATGTCTTCGCTGACGTATTCGGTACTCGTGACGAAATAGAAATCTGTACAGCTACGCCCGGATGTTTTGGAGCGAGCGCGGGCTACACCCCAGCTGTAAAAGCGAATCTCAGCGGTTGATCTGCATGCTGTGGACGGGGAGAGGAAATAAGAGAGAGAGCGAGTGAACCAGCGATATATATAATAGCCAGCTTACAGTTTAGCTTTTTTGAATATTCTAGTAAGTTATAGTAACCTATTTTTGGTATATGTTTCATAGTTAGCTTCATAGTAGCCTACCTTGTATTTTGAGTTCGTTTTTCAGTCTAGCTTAGCAAGTAGCTAGTTAGTTTATGAAAAAGAATATATATATAGTTTATTAAAAATTAATGGTATGGGTAACTATTTGTAGAGTGTGTGATTTGTTGTTTACTGGCCGCATCATTATAAGCCCAAACGAGGCTATGCGTGCCGCATTCTCCACCATTGCTTCTGCCTCGGTAGCGGCAAGCTTCTCGGGGCTCGCTTGGGCGTGGTTTGATACCTGGAGCTCAGCCCCTATTATTTCCTTATTATGTCCAGAATTTGTTTGCCATTTTTTGAATTTCAAAAGGGGGCGGGGTCTAGCTAACCCAGCGTGTTTTGTTACCCTTTAAGCTATTTGTGATTCAGACATTTGACTTATCCGCTGTTTTAAGCTTCTCTCCAGTAGATACGCGGCATTACAGGCACGGGGTGGAGATTTTGTGAAAATGAGGCATGTCTGCAAGTTGTTCAAGATACGCGTATTCAGAGTTTTCACTTAATAACGTCATAATAACTTTGTGGTCCATTTAGAGGATGTGCACAGGACGTCATTGTATGGTCCTATGACTGTATTAAGAACGTCCTGAAAACGTCGTTTTGACATTAAGAAAAACGTCCCCAGGACATCAAAGGACCCGTACAAAATAACGTCCGGAGAACGTTCATTTCCAACGTTCTAATAACTTTGTGGTCCATTTAGAGGACGTCCTCAGGACGTCATTTTGTTAGCTGGGTATACAGCCATCCATCCACCACATTTTCAGTAGGCTACTGGACAGTGGCGGCCGGCCTATAGAGGGCGCTGGGGCGCCGCCCCCCCTCCCCCACATACAAATTTTAAAAAAAGTTTAAAAAAAATTATTATTTTTTATTATTATTTAATTTTTTTAGTAGCTTAAAATTATTATTTTTTATTATTATTTTTTATTATTATTTAATTTTTTAGTAGCTTAAACATGTTATATGTTGGCCTTGCGTTGTCTAAAGTTTAATACATTACATATGCATGTTCCGGGGACTGCGGGGCGCCGGTAACGTTATGGTGAATCAGAGCACTCATTCATTTTCAGGCGAGCCCCCTGATACTGCTGCCTGATTCGCCGCCAAAAAAGGAAGTCCCCGGGCGCAAGCCTGTGCGCCCCGGACTATCCTACCCTTTTCTGATTAGTCCTCATGGTTTATGATATTATTTGATTGGATTTAAGGCATGTTTATCACGCCCAGCCGGCATCTAGCAGGATATCACTGCGAGTGCGCAAGTACTACGGATAGGTTCAGTCGGCTGCTACTCATTCATTCAAGTAGATTCTAGACCAAGCGAGAGAGATAATTCGAAATGGCTTCTTCAAGTGGAACAGAAAGCAAAGAAAATTCGGTTATTTCTTTGCAAAAAGAACCTTTCTCAAGGCGTTCATTGGGAGAAACGGGTCGGGCTCGGTCACGGCGGCCGAACAACTAGCGAACATTTTACTTTTGAACTACAGTAAAACCTTGACATACGAGTGCACTAACTTACGAGTATTCCGAGCAATTTCTTGTTTCGCCTTACGAGCCTAGACCCGAGTTACGAGCCGAGCAAGCGGAGCATTGCGAATGCAATTTCGGAAATTGCATTCGCATTTCCGAAAAATTCTGAAGGGAAGGAAGAAACAAACCACCATGGATAGGTTTTTATCGAAACGCCCTGCAGATCAGTCAGAAAAGCGTGACGAAAAAGCCAAAAATCTATGAAAAAGATGCAAACGTCACTGATGAAGATTAAGTGTAAGTGAAGAATAATAATGTAGCAATTAAGTTTAGAACCAGTTAATTTCTTTATATTCTATTTTATTATCTTTGTATTATATTTTGTATTAATTATTTATAATTTATAAATACATTTCTCATTTTTATAACAACGTAACAAAGAAATTAGGGTGTTTTTTGGGGGGCTGGATCGGATTAATGGTATTTAAATTAATTTCAATGGGGAAAATTGATTTGATATACGAGTAAACCGAGTAACGAGCTCGGTCACGGAACAAATTAAACTTGTATGTCAAGGTATTACTGTACTAATTGGGATGGGTTAGCTTACTTCACATGGTGCTTCAAGTTGTTTTTGGTGAAAATATAGTGTGAAATAAATAAAAATGATACCGAATATTGTGTGTGTCTGTTATCTACCAATAAAACAATGCCTTTTGACGGTCATTTAGGTGCCCAGTGACCACTAAACAGAGAAGCTGTAACCATGGTAACAACAACTGCGTGACAGGGAAACACAATGTCAGCGCTTCAGTGCCTTAACTGCGTCGGGCTCGGGTCGGGTTCGGACATAAAAAGCAGAATTCCTGTCGGATTCGGGTCGGGCTCGGTTACTACTATCTCGGGCTCGGTCGGGTTCGGACAGAAATATGCGGCCCGATCCGCACTCTAGTTCAGTGATGTCTTACTTGAAAAACTGTCCTCCACTGTTGCCAATCAAACTGTCTTATGCAACTGAGACACACGGTAGCTTGTTTTTTCTGTTTAAAGTCAAAGTCAGATGTATTTTTTTTTTTTTTAGAAATGCTAGCGCCCCAACCTATATTTAGATCACCAGCCGCCACTGCTACTGGATTCTATGATCTGATAATAAAAAGACTTATTTGCATAGACTAATAAAATAGCTATAGCATATGCAAATATAACCATTCAATGTCTATTCTCAGGCTACGTAATATCTAACGTTACAACCAATGACCGACAGCGTTATTTTAGGCTAGGTTAATCTGCTAGAATATCGGAGATGGGAAAGTCGTAAATAAATGTAAACTGGATGCGATTGCAAACTAGCTTGAAAAGTAAGGGAGAGTGAACAGAAAGCATTGAGCATAGGCTATTAAAAATGAGCATCAATCAGGTGATTTGGGTCTGAATAAAATATTAAAGCTAGTTTACTAACTTGATTTGCTACCAGCTAGACTCTGCTGTCTGAAACGGCTTCACATTCCAGCTAGCGCCACTGGGAGAAAAAAAAATGCGACTCGGGTAGTTCGAAAGAATCAAACAAACGAATGGTACCGTTAACCGGAAGTACCAAAAACTCGCAACTCCGACTCCGACTCTTCAAACCGAACGGTAAGGAAAGAGCAGACTCATAAAAAAGAGCCGAACTGCCCATCACTAATTGGAGCCAGTGTAACACAAATACTATGGCCTGCCGTAAATCAGCATTTTCCCTTGACGTGGACTAACAGTTTGTGCAACCCACAGCCCCTTGTGTACTCCAGTGTCAGCATAACAGCATCTACAGCTGCAGAAACCTTTCTCTGGGACTCAGGAACTTTTTGTGGAACTCAGGAACTACAGCCCCTTTTTCACCGGAGGAACCAGAGCTGGTTTTGGTTCCTGGGGCATGGTTCCTATCCCCCTTTTTAGTCTCTGTTTGCGAGGTAGTACTTTTCGATGGTTTGAGGTGGGCTATTGGATCAGAGCTTTACTTCAATGTTAATGGGCTCAATCTATACCTTTTATGAGTAATTGTGAGTAATTGTACATGTTTAAAGGCAGAATTTAACGGAACAGACCGTTTTTGATTATGGTTTATTTGAGAACCTATCACACACATGTACCCCTTGCCCAAGGAGTTAGGCTTTATATAAGCATAGTACTAAGAATCTGATAACAGTTTGGGCAGAAACACCCCTCCTCTTTTGAGAAGGAGAGAGGAGATCCCAATTTAACACACACACACACACACACACACACACACCCTGAGGTGATTGCAAATACCTGGTTCATCTGTGTTTCATTGTTGGTTCTAAGGGAATGAGCCAATCTATTTTATGGGTGCCCTAAAGCCATCTATCAATTGGGATCAAAGGGATTTTGACCATAAAAAACCATGGAACTTGGTCTGATGGTAAAGATGCAGTTTTACCCCTACCAGACGCACCACTGACGGACTCTGTTTCCCAACCCACATCTCGCCTGATCACCGAGACAGAGTTAGACTGCCACCGTCCACGAAATAAACCAAGTTGGTTTATTTTCAACAGCTGTTTTGAGGACACGTTTCTTCAAACTGTTCCTATACTGTCTTCCTTGCGGCCAGACCCAAGTGGAGATCTGTGCATGTCCACGTCAACCTGACTGGAAACTGTGATAGAAAAATTATTAGTTGTGCTAACAATAACTAAACTATAGTAAATGACACACAGATGGGGGTCGGTACAAAAACATAGCATGTTTCTCTCTGTCTCACATCTGTACCAGATTCCATCACAAATGCATCCAGACACCTTTCTTCCTTAGCAACGGCTTGGATACCGCTGCTATGTTTACATTCCTTAGATAATCCCTGGCCTCTAAACTACAGACCGTCACAAGCGGAGAACATCTCCGTTTAAGGTTGTCAGCGCATGGTGTGAGAGTACATTGAATCGTATAAACTCATATGGAATACTTAAAAACACACACATTGATATTTTGAGCTGTAAGTCATACATTTATTATTATGAAAACGTATTCTTGTTTTATATACTAGATAAAGTATAACCTCAACTTCTATGCATGCTACTGGGTACCTTTTAAATCTGACCTACTTTGGGATACGGAAAAGCTCTTTGTGTTAAAGAATATATTTTTAATACTTATACATGAACATATATGGTGTAAAAACAATAGTTAAGAAATTACATTTTTCCACATTCCTTTTTTGAAACTTCTTATAAGGCGGAGTCAACTGACAAGTGACCAGAGCATCTGAGTTATGTGAAACAAGGACACCTCCCTGCACGAGTGGAACAGTACTGAGAAGGGTAAAAGGGGTGTATATAACCTGGTGTTGAATGTTTCCTGGAGAGACACTTCTCTGGGGCTCTGTGTAGAGCATTCGAGCAAGTCTCTCCTATTTGATCAAATAAAGTGGGATTTTGACCTGACGAACACTGAGTTGTAAGAAAATAATTTAGTCTCCATTGATGACTAAGATAAAATCCACGACAAAACCTGTCGCGACCCGACTTCGGTGAAGAAGTCTCCAGGAGTCCACGCACCTGCCGGGACCTTGGACCAGCTGACCAGCTGACATCACTTAAGGAATCTGGACTGTCCTCCCTTTGTTACCGTTAAGTATTGAAACGCATTTTATTTAGCATTGACATCAATTGATAGGCTAGCATAAAACCTGTAATACCCAGTTGAGGTCATTGTACTGCTGGTTCTTACTGTTGTTTGTATTTTGTTTTGCTATGCGCGTTTCGGTCGGGAATAGACCATTTCCCTGGCCTTATAGTTTTACACTGTTAAAACTTTATATGTATGAGACGAGCTAACCACAAAATATAGTTTAGCGTGTCATTAACCCATAACACGAACTAATCTTTGTTCTATATTTAGCCGTCACATAATTATCATTTCCTCTGATTAAGATTAAGTCATAAAATATATTCCTCGTTATATCAATTATTGTTTCTATTATTCACATATTCATATCTGTAGCTAATAAAACATATGTCAATTTTACAACCCATTGTCGTGTCTACGTTATTTCACTAAGTTGAGCTCTACTGACATATAGAATTCTAATTGAGTGTTGAACTTAATTAATTCTGAATAAAAGTGAGAAACCACACTACAATGTCAACCCATACAGTTTGTCCGTATGGTTTTTCCAACTTTTCGAAGGCAAACGGGCGTATAAGGTTATGCTCCGGGAAATCTAGTCTAATACACCTACGTTTTTAAAATTTCTTTATTTTAAAAAAAAATGTTTTTCCATCAACCTGCCCAGGGACTACAGATGAAAATGAGCCCCAATGGCTAAATCTGACACCTTTACATTTTCTTTTTTCACATTTATTAATGTGCATTGTCCATTTCTTAAATAAATAAACCTAAACCTATAATTAATCTAATCGCATTAATCACATTTTCTTTCTCCCTCTCGGCTATTCTCCCGTTTTGTGGGAAAAGCCATGGGAAAAACAAGTAGCAGGACTGATCTAAAAATGACACAGTAGCCCACAAGATACATACGTCAGTTAACTTAGCTAACAGTTAAACGGTTATGGCTGGTCAATGTTCATGTTTATGCAGTTTTGACCGAAATTGATGTTTCTTGAGGTTTGAATGTGGCTATATGACTCAATTTAGCGAAGTTACTACGAGTTTCACTGTATATTAACTTATGGCGAGCTTTAGTCTTTAATAACATTAACTGTTACTAGAAAATTATCCAAATTAAGATGAGAGCTAAGTTTATAACAAGGCCTTATTATGTAGCCTACATTCTCCAGTTCTCCGCCTCTGCCACGGCCGCTGCTCCAGACTCAGCAGCCGGAGCGCTCCGAGCGGCTTGGACAAAACGCATTATGGCTGTGAATGAGCGTACACGTTAAAAAAGGGCGTGGCTTGCTAACTCAAGCCCAACCCTTTCATGACTATCTTTTCCACCCCAGATTTTGTCATTTTTTGAACCGCAAACGGAGGCGTGGTCGCTCTGAAACAGCCCGTGGAGTTACCCTTTAAATCGTGTACCAACCGATAGTCACTTGAATGTGGCTTTTTGATTGGAAAAATTGCGGTGTTACACGGACTTTCAGTCTTTACTAACACTCCGGCCTGTAACAGGCCATCAATCCTAGGCTTAATTCTGGCTATTGCCTGCTGCCTAAGGGGGTACGACCTTTGGTATGGGATCTTAGCCCCTTGCCTCAATGTAATATACACTGGCTGCACTGACTTTACACAGCGTACATCCATCGTTTTGTGTTCTGAGCACACATTCTCCGGCACTTGTTGTAACAATGTGTCATGTTCTGGTAAAATGGGCATTTGTGTTGGTAACCTATCATCTAACAGGACCCTTTCTGTTATTCCGTTGTCATGTGTTTTTACTGAGATTCTAATTAATTGTTTATCTGGAGAGATATGGATGTATTTGTTAACCCTTAGTGTCCATTCTATCACTTCTAGCACTAGTAAGGCTGCTTTAACCATTGGTCCCAAGTCGTGTGACTCCCAGCCTTCTGCTACTGACAACGTCACGTATGGGGTGGACTCTTGAACCTGGAACCATTGATGTAAAGACGGTGGCAATGTTACTGCAGATGCTGCTCCCTGTGGTTTTATGTAAATATCGTGACTTTCAATTGGAAAGTGGCGTTTGTTGATGACATCATCCCAGCATGCTTCATAATCTTTGTGTGTTTGTTGCTCGTCATACATGAGGGTACAGTGTAATGGTAGTCGAGGTTCTACAGCATTGCCGAGTTGGGTTAACGCCCAAGGGTCCCAGTTTATTTTTATCATTGTTGTAGCATCGATTATTGAGGGGTTAAGAGCCAGTTTTTCCAATGCATGAGTAGGTGGCACCTGTGTCTACCATGAACTGTCCACATACACTTTTTCCAATGCATGAGTAGGTGGCACCTGTGTCTACCATGAACTGATATTCTTGTTGATTAATGATTACAGGTATGGTGGGTTCCTCTTGTGGTTGTGTAGAAATGATTAGTAACATTATTTCCCCCTCCGGCTTCTCTAGGCATCTCTAACTTTGCCAGCTTGCTACTGGTTCTGTCCATGGGTTGGGTAGCACCGGTTCTGCCCCTGGGTTGGGCAGCGCTGATTCTGCCCATGGGTTAGTTGGCACTGGTCCTGTCCAGGGGTCAGTTGGACAGTCTCTCTTACAATGTCTGGCTTGGTTACATCCCCAACACACTTTCTCTCTGGCCTGGTTTTCTGGAAATTGCTGTCCTTGATTTAGAGTAGTTTGGCGGCTGTCCGGCTGCCCCCCTCGTTGAAACACTCCACCCCTCTGTCCACCTCTTCCTCTCACTTGACCTCTTCCCCTTTGTGGTCGAAACCCACTTCCAGATTGATTAACATACACATGTATGGGTGGGACTTGGTGAGCTGGGCAGCTATTGGAGCCCCTGAATTGAATCCAGCTGGAATTGGCATCTGTAATTGGGAGTATTGCACCTGTGGTACTGCTGCAATCACCGGAGCCACAACAGCCGAAACTGGTGTAGCCTGTACCGCCAGCACCACTGGGGCCTGTGTTTTACCTTTGTCCGTCTTCTTTTTATCTTTCTTGGGTTTAGCTAGTTTCCCAAGCTGTAGTTGTGTAAGCTTGCTGGCTAGCTGCTTATTCTGTTCGTCTGTGTCTTTCTTCTCTTTTCAATGTTGCTCCACACAGTGGGTTATGTGTTCTGAGAACATAGGCCACTCCATTTTTATTAATCTTACTACCCCGTCCAGCCGTTTCTGCACTCATTGTGGCAGGCTTTTTTTGACTATCGATTTGAACAAGCTTTGTATGGTGGCATTAGCATTCCAGGTACTCCCTGTTTTCTCTTTCCATCTGTGCTGGAATGTGTGCAAACTTCTGTACACTTTCTCCTTCTTTTAACTCTTCTCCTTTCAGACTTGACGGAGCTAATTTGTCCAGATAGACTTGTCGAAGCTCTGCCCACACCACATTCCTGTATCCACCGAATCCAACATGATCCACAGGATGTCCCGCTGCCACCCGGTTCAATCCCACTGCCTGAAAGACCCCATTAGCTACATGCTTTCCGACCACATGCATCAGTAGGGCTTTAATGTCTCCCAGAGCCATCCTGGTTTCCCTGTGCTCTCTTCAAGAGCGGTAATCCATTTTCCAGCTCCTTCTGTGAGATCTGGCAATCGTCCCGCTAATCCCACTATGTACATAAATGACTATGGAACATACTGTGTCCAACCTCCTTTTTCGACTAAGGGACACTGGAGTACCATTACTTTCTCATCCAGGTCTTCACCTTTTGCTGACTCTGGCTCTCTTCCTTCTAACTGTTTAGAAATCACCTTTCCACTTCTTAGCCTACGGTCTGACATTTCATGAACCTGCTCCTTTGCTTCCTCCGTGTTCCTTTCTATTTCATCTATACGTCTCTGTGATTGCCTTGCGAGGGCCTGCACTCTTTCCTCTAGGTCCCTGTCCATGGCATCTATATGTCTCTGTGATTGCTCTAAGAAGGTTTACATCTTTTCCTGACTGGCTTTATGTCTTGTTTGTGCTGTTTTTTTCTTCTCGATCCACATTTCCCCATGCACAAATAGTTTTGTGCTTCTCCTTGTTTTTTTTTTCTTTTTTTTCCACTTTCACAACACCCACTTTCCTTTGGTGTGGATGTGTACCGCACCTTGGGTCTGACCGTGGGTGCGCTCTGCCCCTGTTCTTTCTTTCCTCTAGCTCATAGGTGTCAAACTCCCGGCCCGCGGGCCGAATCCGGCCCGCCACGTCATTTTATGTGGCCCGCAAGAACTTAATTATCTGACGCGGAATCCGGCCCGCCACGTCATTGTATGTGGCCCGCGAGAACTTAATTATCTGACGCGTGTATCTACGTGGCTGGTTAACGGGGATTTACTTTTACGATATAACAGACAAACGCAGACGCGGACGCACACCCGCGGTACATACGTTAAATAAAACGTTAAATGAAGTTTGTATAAACTTTGTATAAACCCCCCCCCCCCCCCCCCGTCAACAAAAATTCTTGATTGCACCCCCCCCACCAACAATTACAATCGAGGTCCGCGAAAATTCCAAGTATGGTTATATTTATAGTCTTACAGTTACAACCGGCCCTTTGAGGGCAACCATAATGCTGATGTGGCCCGGGGTGAAAATGAGTTTGACACCACTGCTCTAGCTTCTACCTTAGCATAGACTTGTCTATCTTTTTCTGTTTCTGGACACTCGTCCACTTATTCTGCTCCTTCCCCCAATCTGGAACAGCTGTCATGAATTTTCTCTTAGTCATCAATGGAGACAAGATAATTTTCTTACAACTCAGTGTTCATCATGTCAAAATCCCAATTTATTTGATCAAATAGGAGAGACTTGCTCGAATGCTCTATTCAGAGCACCAGAGAAGTGTCTCCCCAGGCAACATTCGACACCAGGTTATATATACCCCTTTCACCCTTCTCAGTACTTTTCCACTCAGGCAGGCAGGTGTCCTTGTTTCACATAACTCAGATGCTCTGGTCGCTTGTCAGTTGACTCCGCCTCATCTTGCGGAGGGGGAAAGTTAAGACAAAGAAGTTTCAATTAAAAGGACACTTAGATCCTTTGAGCCTCCCTCTCTCTTGGGCACAGCTCCAGGCTGGATCCCTTTCCGCTGAGTTCCTTCTCCCCAACTCCTCTGAGTGAAGGACCCTCAGCCTCTGCTTCCCAGGGCTTTTTTTAAAAAAACACTGATCACAGAAAGCACTATTTGCTTACTAACTAATTCAGTTTCAGCTTATAGTGGCCTGACTGTACATTGAGCCGGATGCGGCGGCCATCTCTTATGGTCTTAATGCCATCTGTGATCCGACCGGCCGGTGACCCAGTCGATAGTTAGATAGACCCTGCATCTAATCAGGACCCCGTAGTAACTGTTAACCACCCGGTTAGGAACCGACGATCTGATCCCTATCCCACTTGCTATGGGTATAGAAACTTTGACCGTTTTCACCAGCCTTGCCTGTTCACCGAGGTCGTCTATTATGCACCTCTGCTAGGTGTGGACTGTCATCCACGTACCACGTACTGCCTGCATACTTACACGTGACAGCCACGCCGACTAGACGGTACCATGGCAGTATGTCAGTTCATACTTCATCAGACACGGGGGCCTTCAGTCTTCTCCCCTGCACTATATTGAAACTTTGCAATTCCGCCGCCGCCTGTTCCACGCTAGGTTCAGGGTGCCTAATCCCCTGCCTAATGTGGAAAAATGTACTTTCTTAACTATTGTTTTTATACCATATATGTTCATGCATAAGTATTCAAAATATATTCTTTAATACAAAGAGCGTCTATGTATTTACAAGTAAACCAGTTGGATTTAAAAGGAACCCAGTAGCATACGTAGAAGCTAAGGTTATATTTTATCTAGTATATCAAGTTTTCATGATAATAAATGTATGACTAACAGTTCAAAACATCAATGTGTGTGTGTTTTTAAGCATTCCATATGAGTTTATGCAATCCTATGTGCTCTTCTGTACCACACCGTGCCCTGACATTCCAATCTAAAATAGAGATGTTCTTCCTTGTCACAAGGTCTGGAACAGAGATCTGGAGCAGGGGTCTGGAACAGAGATCTGGAGCAGGGGTCTGGAACAGAGATCTGGAGCAGGGGTCTGGAACAGAGATCTGGAGCAGGGGTCTGGAACAGAGATCTGGAGCGGGGGTTATCTAAGGAATGTAAACAAGGAATGTAAACATAGCAGCCTTATCCAAGCTGTTGCTAGGGAAGAGAAATGTTTCTGTTGAAACAACCCTAACAGCTCCTTTTCCTTTGCTCTTTTGCCTTCCCGTTTGTCACTCATATTGCTGGGTTTGTAAGGTTTTATGACGGTTCACCACTTTGTTACAGCAGGCAGGATCGAAAGTGGCCTCTCTTAGCCACTGTTGGCCACCTGTGGTTCTTTTGTTACATTTTTCCATACACTTCTGAATCTGCTTTCTGCAATCTGGGTGACGCTTCGCTATCATTTCCATGCGTGTTGTTACTCCCATCTCCGTAACACTCTTACTCTACTTAATAAACACACCCCCATGTAACTTTGTCTGGCACAACTGGCTAGGGATCTAGAAATTTTCCCTTCAAGTCATCCATCCATATCTACTGTATTTCTGGCAGCAGAGTGATGATTTAAGGCTTGTTTGATACGTCAGACCCTTGATAACTTAGCGCCATTTAACCAACCATGTGTTCCATACTGTTCCAGTGTAATTTACAGCTAAATCTAGTCCCACCCCCCAATTCCCATAGAGATCCATTCAAATGCAGAAACATTTAGTATCGCTTGTAAGAGTACCAGAAAATAATATATCAAGTCTTTTGATGTTGTTGGGTCACAGACATCAGGAAGTCATAGCATGCAAAGGATATGCGACCAAATATTAAAAATGAATACTTTATTCTATATATAAATGTAGAGGTGCCAATAATTGTGGCCAACATGGTTTTGTTAAAAATAATTATTTCTTGTATATTATTTCTTGTAAATTATTTTTTTCATAATTAATGAACGTTAATTAAAGGATGGATCTTTCTAATTTTTTCAGTGTGAGATTAAGCTAATTCACCGAACGGTGAATTTTATATAACCTTTTTTTACTCATCTTTACCACGGGTACCAACAAATTTGAGCACGTCTGTATATATAGTATATAGTATATTCAAATATAGTGGTTATATATTATTTTAGGCCTCATGATTTCCCCCTCATGCATTTACCTGGAGGAATACCTGGGTGGAAGATGAGGGGCGCTCCCTCAATCTTCCTGCCCTTACACCCTGAACAGTGCCTACCAGGATTATGTAAATACTGATTATACCAATAATTCAGACACATTCTGGATGATACATTTTCATACCCGAACTTTTTTACACAATACAGCCATTTATTTGTTCAATTAGCAGAAACTACGAGTATCCAGGACAGCTACCCACCCGCCGAGTAGCAGCAAGCAATAGCAACTATAACGTAGCTACGCGTTGTCAGCACAGCAGTGCACTTCCATCCTTCTACCATCTATATTTCTATCCCAAAGCCATGTTGAACTAAAAATCAGAAAACCACTGACCATCCGAGGCTAGTTCTTCATCTTCACATTCCTCCACATTCGCCAAAACGATTTAGCCTCTAGGCTAACGTTACTGGTAAATTATTAACGCGCCCTGCTGTTGTGAAGATGTCATTCATTTTGATTGCCTTTACTCAAACTCCAACAGTTGTGGACGGCGGCGATGTAACATTAATGTTTAGTTTTGTTTGGCTGCGCTTTACTTTTTTATGCTCTGATTCTTTTGACATTTTTGCAGAAGCATGTTCACAATATAGGCTACAGGGCTAATGATAGCGAGCTGAGCTAACTTTAACGGCTCAACAGACAACGTGATCACATCATTGAAATAATTTTATTGGTTGATGTAGCCTACACTGAATGCTTTTGATTTGTGTAACAACAGACATTGTGACATTAGCCTAGTCTGTATTTTTTATGTTTGGGCGCATAATTTTACCATCTACCTTAGAGTGGACGGGAATGCAGGCAACGTCTTTTTACCGTAAGTGTTGCGATTATAGGGGCATTAATGGGGATACAGGGATTCATGAGGATGGTAAAAGTGGGGGGGGCGGGCATCTTTTGGGCACCATTATTCCCATGCCCCCCTTCTCTTTCATAAAAAAATAAGTGATTACCTCACTCAGCCTCTGCCGGTTTTAATCATGCATTACATATGGCATTCACTTGTAATGCAATTTGCTGACATGCTATGATTTAATTATACAGATTATGGCTTGGCCCTGGTTTTGATTGCCGTAATTTAATGAGTGATAATGCAGTGATCTCATAGATTGTAGTGATGCTGACTGTGAACTCTTCTGAACTTTTTTCCACAGGAACTCCCAGTCCACTTGGTCCAGACTAGGGTCAGTTTTTCCCACAGTAGACATTAAACACCAGTAGGGGTGCAATTTCTTAACTGGTGCTTGAAAGATGTTCTTTGTAAACATCTCAGTTTGCAGTCGCTCGGACTAACTAGAATTAGCCAAGGCTAGGCCTACTCTTGGTGGATCTGACATTTTATAACTTACACTGCTCACTTTTTCCTTTGGCGATAGCTAGACTAGCAGCACTTTTCAATAACCCCTAATCTTCTCTCCTTCCGTTTCCTCTTCTCTCTCCCTGTTTACTTTTCCCTCTCCTCCTTGCTCTGTTTCCTCTTCTCTCTCTCTCTGTCTCCTCTTCCCTCCCTCCTCTCTCCTACCTCTCTCCGACCATAACAACCTCTTTACTTTACTTTTCAGAACATTCGATAATGACAGCATCCAAATTAATCTTTTCAATTCAGGGATGAGTGGTCAGTCCTCTGGACACCAGTGGCTCCTTTGCAGCAATAGCTTTCATGGTGCTCTTTGCAGCAATAGCTTTCATGGTGCTCTTTGCAGCAATAGCTTTCATGGTGCTCTTTGCAGCAATAGCTTTCATGGTGCTCTTTGCAGCAATAGCTTTCATGGTGCTCTTTGCAAGCTAGTTTTCAACATGGAGTACCAGGAAGCTGCTGCATGTACTCAGGAGTTTGTTCAGAGGCAAGTCATTTTCCATTCACACTACACCTCAGAAATTTTCAAGCAAGTATCATTGATGATCCTATTGCCTGGTATAATGTTGCTTCCAGATTTCTCATTCGGATCAAGCTGGATTATGGGGTGAAGTGCTCCGCCAGAGAAGGGGTGGGCAGGAGGACCTGGAGGAAAGTGACAACCATCAACTCTCATGCCAACACTTTCATTCGCTTCTGGATGGACTTTGAGTGAAAAACCTAATAAATTCAGTTCTACAGATCCCTCGCTTGCTCGCTCCCTATCCTTCTCCCTGAATTGTATAAAGAGTTTCAATAAATGTAATAAAACTGTGTTTACTCTTAAAAAAGGCTTACCTTATTTACATACAGGTTTTTATTTTTGATCTGGAATTAAAGTAATATTACAGTGGTGGCTGCAGATTTTACAGCACAAATACATATACCTGGAAATTTAATTGAGAGTCACCCGCACACTCAGTCTCCGGCCTGCAGATACACTATACTTGGTGAAGGGGCTCTTGGACTAATTTCTTCATATATGTCAATTGTTTCCAATTATGCAGTGTTTATCTGTCAGTTATAAACATTGCATTATTGGAAACATGAAAATGTATTTTATTAGCTAACGGTTCAGTTGTCTTTACCATTAGTCGTGATCCTAGTGAAGTTTGTAGCAGCTAGCTAGTTGGTTGTCGATAGGGCTGGCTAGCCTTGACTCACACCACTGGTGTCAAGAGGTGTGGGAAGGTGGTCTGGCTATGCAAGTTTACTGACTTTGTCATTTCATGGATAATATGACAATCATTCAGTCAATCAATGTGTGTATGCACTTTTACATGTTGTCACAAACCTACTGCCTTGCTGCTTCCTCTGTTATAATAGGATTATGGACTGCCACAAATTAACAAACAATGACCCATTAACAGGAAACAACACACAGACAAAAAAATTATATAATGGGATAAACAGAATTAAGTCAAAAATACTAATAAATAATAATACAAAAATAGCTTTTTGTGCCTGGCCCCCTCAGTAATAAATTTAGTTTTAATTAGTTTGGTGCAATTTTCAAAACTAAAAGAACACCTAGGCTAATGTAAGTGATAAATGCCAGATGCCAAATGTGCCAAGCAGTCTCGCAGCAGTTAAGTACATCAAGCAGGTTATTTTCTGGATAAAACCCCTTGAGATGTAGCTTCTTATTTTCGTGGGGGTCCTGACAAAAACAACAATACAGTAGCCAATAAGTGTATTACAATTAGAATTAGTTTTAGTTTACATTAAACAAAACGTATAATAATGATGATAAACACGTACTGTGTACATTACGCACATCCAAACCCTAGACTCACTACATGACAGTTTATAATGATAATCAGCAGGAACAGTCTGTTGTGAAATAATTAAAGAGTATTTTTAAATGAACCTAAACACAAACATTAGCCAAAAAAACTGATTGGTGTAAGAAGCCTTAAGGGGCATTTAATATATAAAAAATATATTACCAACTATTTCTTCACTAGTTTGGAAAGAGTTTTGCAGGGGTGCGTTCGGATCCGATTTTTGTTCATTCTTCCTGTCGTTCTCTTCCCCTGGTTCAAGGGATGTGAAGCATATCCAACCCGCTCCATTCCGCAGGCTGCAGCGAGGACCTTCTCAATCAGAACGAGGAGGTAGGCGGGGTTGGACATCCAACTCCGCCCACATCCAACCCCGCCCCATTCCGCAGGATGCAGCGAGGACCTCCTCGCGCTTTTGCCAAAGATTTTAGATAAATGACAAGATACGCAACTGCCGCTTTTCCCCATTGGATTTTTTGTCCGCACAAGAGGAAGTGATCAGGCATGTGCAATAGTGTTTTCAGTTCGGTTAGCAACTAATGTTGCATAACGTATACTTAGAGTGGCGTGCATCTCACCGACGCTAGCCGGATTCAAAGTTGGTTTTCATTGGATAGTCAAAATCATAACTGGTTGTAAGTAGTAGTACTGGGTCCTGACAACCTAGGCATATATAATCAAAAAAATAAAAGGGAGACGTTTGATTTCGTCTGTCTGATAATGACCCGTTTAGCGAACTGTTTTGTAAAAACTCCATTGACCGCCAGTCATTCAATAAGTGCCTGTTGTCTGTCTAATAAGTTCCAAGTGCGGACGTTCCAGACCCGAAGTTGGACCTCTTGCTGCGCCTACCCTCTTGGCTTTTGCCTCCAACTGTCGCGTGACATCATCAATATTTACCAACATTCAAGTGGTCAATAGGGGGGGACAAAACTTTTCGGCATTTAGCCAAACCATGGTTTGATAGCGAGCAGAGAACAAACATGGACGCAGAGAGCCCTGCACGTTTTAGTACGGGTAAGCAAACATGGATAACTTTTCAGTTTATGTCTCTTCATTTTTAAAGGAATCTTACAATTTGTTGAGTTATGCTTCTACGACGCTTATAAATCGTTGTGTCACTAGAGCGCTTTGAGATGCTAGACAAAGTCTAAAGAAGGAGGCTAAAGTTAGCCTCTTTTTTGTTTTTGTTGCAGTGATAGCATTAGCAACTTGAAAAACAAAGTATTTAATTCAAGTTAGAGTTGGTCACACTAGTTCGGTCACTCCGAAACCTACATCGACTGCTGGCTTGCAGCGATTTACGCTCAGAGTAAATCCTGAATGCATAGAGAAAGACACGCTGTTTTTTGACTAGTGTTTCTGGGTTCTCTGTCTGTTCATTGCGATTGTGTAACTGGAGCCCGTTTCGTGTCTTCTCCAGTGGAAGATGATGGTGATACTGGGACTATTTCACCGCGACCGACCTCGTGTTTTGGGAATTGTGGTGCATGCGGAACAAAACTTGGACCAGACAGAAGTCCCCAACTTTTACCGTGTTTACACTCCTTGTGCCAGCAGTGCATCCCGCAGGCGGTCGGCGTGGACCGCGGAGGTAAGTAAAGTTTTCGCTGCAACAGTGTGGACGTTTATCGTCGGAAGGAGGCAGACTAGCTTATTTAATTGATCCAGGACATCGTGCAACATTTCGTTCTGTGTGGTTTATTTTTAATGCATGGGCAAGAAAGCCCTTTTTCATTGCATACAATGCTTTTATTGTGCAACGTTTAGCTGATGGAATGATGGAAACGGTGCCCAACTATAGCCTATTTGGAGGGTAGGCTGTAGGCTATCCTGGAAATCGGGGCGGTTGTTGCGGGGAAATTGCGATCTCAAAGGGCATCTGTGCTTTACAAAAAATATTGCTGCAGTTTACAAAAAAAAAACTGCTCCGTCAAGGCTGGGGGCATCTGCTTCAGTAGCCTATATTGATGTCGATTTGTTTACGTGACTGGAATAGTCGACAAACCCGTAACATGAAGTTACACGGGATTTCCACCTCACGCCAACTAATAGCTACCAGCAGGATTGAACTTGTTCTCTCTTAATATTTATTTTCATTTTTTTGGGCTCGTTCTTAAGAGGAACGACCTTCACTCAAAAAGTAGATGAGCCCAGTATTGTCTGAGAACATGGCTTCCTACAGCCGAGGCTACTCCCACGCCTGACGAGTTGGGTGATAAACCTTCCCCCTCCAAATACTTTTTTCAGAGATACTGTTATCTCCTGGGCTACCACAGATGTCTGACTGCACCAAATAAGACTAATTCTGCCGCCATCAAAATTAATAATTTGATTCATATTACCCTGCTACCCAGCACAACTTCCTCCCCTCCACCTCTTTCTACCAGTTGTTGTCAATGGTAGATCTAATGTAATGTTCTATTAATCGCTGAACTCACTGCGCCTTGTAAAATCCTATGTAGGCAGGTGCCGTAGGTGAGTAGAAACGACTCGTTCACTATTGTGAGGAAGGTCGAACTGCAATGTGCGGGTCTTTCTGCAACTGAACAGGGCCGCTTTTCCCGATAACGATCAATCCTAGGGTTAAGTGCGTTTTCAACGAGTGATTCTACGATGGCTCTTTAATTTGTAACACACGTTTCCCAAAACAGTTCTTAAAGCGTGAACGCGCAGTCGCCTCTTAAGTGCTTCTTCACCAGAGGTGTAAAACCGGGTTCAGAAAGTAAAAAGTCCTCCCCAGTATTTAGCTCCAATTGTTGGCACAATCCAACCAACAAACCGGGTTCACCCTGCAGAATGAAGTCCCGCTCTGTATTTTGACAGGCCTTATATACTCTCTTTTCTGCTGACATAGGGTATTTTCCTTTTTTTCAATATGTAAATGACTTGGCTCCGCCACAATGGTTTTAATCTTTCCTGACTCTTCCCCACTGTGGAATTTTCCTCTCTATTGGTCACAAAAAATATGCTTTTAATACGTCACAAATACAGTTATAATATGTTGCTAATATGTTGCTATTACACAGTTGTCATAGATGAGTCATAGCCATATTGCAATATGTTGCAATATGTTGCACTATGTTGAGTCATCCATTTAACATGAGTTCGATTATACAAGTATATAATTTTACATTTGTTTGAACACCACACCAGAATGATATAGTACATTCTTTAACTCTTGGATAATATCAGTTTATACAATTTGATTATTCATTCTTCTACTGGTTTTTGCTTTAACACAGATATAATATGTTTGTCTGGCTTGCATTCTGGCTTTTGTTCAACAGTTTATCAATCATATGTCAAACTGTGGTTACTTGCATTTCTTTAGCTTCAGCTGCAACTAACATTGAGTGGTTACAACAATTATTGAATTAACACAGTTGGTTTAATACATTGATTAATACAATTTATAGTGAATTAACATAGTTGGTTAAATACATTGATTAATACAACTACATCGGCAGTTATAATTGCCATATGTTGAGTTATGTCTTGTGATCGTTGCATTATGTTTCATCATGTCAATTGGGAGTTTCCATAGTTCATATCTTGGGTGTCGACTGTGCACGTGGCCAGTACACAGTTGAGCCCTGAGGAGCCTGGAAAGTTTTTAAATTTCCTACACAATCACCTGGATTTGCTCATTTGAGCAATTCTTCAGCCAGGAGGTAGAACTAATTAGTGAAATCAGCTGGCTGAGTTCATGGGTGGAAGAAACTCATGGCTGGACTTTTCCTTTATGATCCCTGGATTTTACATCTCTGTCCTTCTGTCTGTGGTGCTGCTGATACGAGAGGAGGAGGGGCGATAGATTGGGAGACACGAACCCCACTGTGATGCCCAATACATGACCGGTTAGGAACGTCAAAGTTTATATTGAAATAAAGTCTTTTCCCCACTGATTTTACTTGTCTCAAACTTAATTATTTATAGGGCTATTTAAGGGATAGCTCTTATGGGTAATTTCCAAATAGCTATATAAAAATAAGTTAATTAAAAGAGGACCAATGAGGGAATAGCTCGGAGCAAAGGTTTAAGCCGATGTATTCCGCTATTGCTGTGGGAAAAGGTAAAAGTTATTGTGAAATATCACTCATTTATTTACTAATTTATCTGACTCCATTTAAAACTAGAATTTAGAATTTGGTTTTAATCATGCATGGAGCTCGGAGTGGTTACACTCGTCTCTTCCTTGGGTACCACCATGACTCAATATATGCTCCTGGGATTAGCACTATTGCTGAATCTCAGTTTGTTGGAGAACACAGAGGTTGGGTGTCTAGCCAACACAATACATGCATTATCTTTTACATAGATAGTTTTGAGCCCAGGTCAGAGTGCATTCAGAGGGCTCCTTAAGGCGAATTTGACAAGAACCGATGTAGAAAGTCCAGGGGTTCTCTTCACATCAAATCACCAGAACCATGCACCACCAATCCCGTTTTGGCTGCCTTTCCCAACTAGGGAGACTAGACCACTAAAGACTTGCTGTACCAGGCCACTGATCAGTTGGTCCTTGGTCAGAATTGTCCCCCTGAGTATTCAGTCATAATTTAGGCTGAAAAGGGTATGAAATGGATTAGAGTCATTGAGACCACACAAGTTAAAAATAAGAAAAATTTAATAACAGGCAGGTAGGTCATTAGCTTAGAATTAGCAGTCAATTACATAATATAGAGATTTAAGAAGGGAAATACAGAGAAATATCTTACCCAGCCTGTTCAGCTACACACAGACACAGAATATGCACGGTGTGGGAAGTCGTTTATAATCTTCCCCATACTGGAGTGACTATGGTACCACTTACAGCACCAGGAGACCTGTTAAGCAGATTCTCCCATACTGGGAACTTGCACTCAGCCCTGAGCGAGACGCAGGGATTCTGACTCCCGAGACTCAAGCATACATACCACAGTGCTCAGAACACTGCAGGTCAGATAGTATACTCTGGTTAAGCAATTGGAGCTGGAAAAGGGTTGAAAAGAAAGATGCAGATGATGCGAGAACATGATAATTTATTCATGACAATAATCACTGGTTACGACTGTGAGAGCAAATATGAACACATTCAATACCTAGAGCTAAACACAGGATAACATGCTGCTAAGACAAAGAAACATGAACAGGTTCACCAACAAAGTATATAACAAAATGATTCCGTACGGTGTGACTATGGTACCAGGAAAACTGTTAAGCAGATTCTTCTTGAATATCCCTTTGGACTTCCCTTAAATGCAGTCCTGAGCAGGCCTTTCACATTCCACAATTCCCTTTGTTTGTCTAAATAAGGTCTGGCAGGAAGAGAGATGTAACTCCTCACCACCTGGAGACCCCCCCCCCTCCAGGAAGATAAACTGCATAGTCTACTCCCCCCAATCTAGTGATAGTAATAAGATTCTTTGTACGACGGCGCAAAATATGTATTTTGCCCCCTCCTATACTTTCACATACCCCACACTTCAATTGGAATTTATCCCGGTTCACCACATTTATCATATTATCCACAATTATTTACATGCAAATACATATGATGCAATATATATATACCGCTTTGTTTCAGTCCAGAATATGTTCCAAGAACATAGGGTGCTTGTTCAGATCTTTTACGGCCTGTGATGAGGCCTGGGTTCCCAGTGTCATTAGGAGGAACAAACATCGCGAAAGTGCTCTATGTCCAGCAGAATGCCGTTTACTTCTAATGTCCGGGGTCAATTCCAGCTGTCGTTTACGACCTTGTGCTTTTTATGACTCAAAGTTGCAGAGCAGTGGAGTTGGAAGTCCCGTGAGAGGAGGCACAGATGCAACGTGGTAGATAGCTTAGGCCACCTGGTGAATTGTTTTATTGCACCCTCAAGGAAGTCGCCACCAGCTCAGTAGCCCAGGGTTTATGACTGATAATCCAAGGCTACTCAATTTCTTTATTTCTTTATTTCTTTATTTAAAGGATCCCCATTAGCTTATGCCGTAGCAGTTTGCTAATCTTCCTGGGGTCCACACACAATCAACATTACAACAAATAATACATTAATACAGTAAATAAATAAAGATATATTTAACAAAATAAATAAAATTAACAGAAGAACATACAATTATTGATACAGTAAAAAATATAAGAGAAATAAGTCAAATTAACAAATTGACTCAATAGTGTGGAAGAGTGCTAATTTGGACACGGCTGTTGTTTCCAAGGCCTAAATTTGAAAGTTGAAAGGAAGGCACAAAAGCCAATAGAGATGGCAGCCCTCCAGGACTGGAGTTTGAGACCCCAGCCCTAGACTGTTGAATGACCTGCCTGTTCAGATCAGACTCGCTCAGCCAGTGCCAGCTTTTATATATCTTCTTAAGACCCACTTTTGTATCGTTGCTTTCATGTCATTTTAATTGTTTCTTTTCTATTTATTGCTTTGTTTTTATTTATCTGCCATACAATTAATATTTAGCACTCTTTACATCCTTTGCCTTTTATTAATGTAATTCCGAATGAATTTTAATTGCATTTTTTTGCTTAAACCTGCTGCCTCTGTGAACCCGATACATCTTTTATTGTTTGTAAAGCACTTTGTAAACTGCGTTTTTAAATAAGTGCTATGCAAATAAAGTTTTATTAATATAATGTTTAATAATACATTTTTTGGCCTTTTGTCATGATGGTGTTTTTTTCGCCTGCCCCTGTCTGCCCAGAGTGTCCAGTGTGTGGTGTGGACTATGCTCTCAAAGAAGTTTTCGATAATCTGTTCTTCAAGGAATCTCAGGAAATCACTCAGGTGAGGGTGTTTGTGGGTGTGGAGGCGGGACTCTCGGCTCTTGGATCAACATTCCTCCCCAGAATGTTTGGAATGGCTGATCCTGGTTTTGGGAATGGGTAATTGGGGAAATGGTTCCTTTTCAATCTTGACTGATATTTGACACCCATAATGTAGCCTTGGAACGATGACCATTGGTCTGCGTTTGAGAGAAAAAAAACACAAACCGCCATTAAGAGAATCTGCTCAGAATGAATGCAAAGAATTAAAGTATTCAAACATGACCCATGTTGTAGAGAAAGTCTGTCATTACAGTGAGACCAAGATATTGCTTTTACCATTTACGGTTGTCAAATTTTAGGTCTCGTAAGTAGAGGTGGGTATGCCAAAATGGAGTGAAAATTGACACTTTGTCCCTAAATTTCTTAAAGATGGTTTGTTTTGTTGTTTTTTTAAACCAATGGTCATTGCTCCACGGCTACATTATGTGTCAAATATGAAAAACATCTGAGAGGTCAAGATTAAAACGGGGCCGTTTCCCCCTAGGAATTACCCAAATGGTAAACAACAATGTCTTGTGGATGTTTTTGTCCTTTCCCTCTCTCCCTCCATCCCTCTCTCTTTCTGATTCTGTACTTTCTCCCTCAGTGTGGGGGCTGTGGAGGGGTGGAGGCGGGAGCCTGGTGCATGGAGTGTGGGGAGTCGCTCTGCCCCGAATGCGTCTCCGCCCATAAGAGGGTGAAGGTGACCCGTGAACACAACGTCCTGCCACAGAGGCCTCCCACAGGTACGCACTTACTCTACCCTCCCACAGGTACGCACTTACTCTACCCTCCCACAGGTACGCACTTACTCTACCCTCCCACAGGTACGCACGTCTTCTACCACCCCACCCCCCCACACACACACGCACACAGGTACGCACGTCCTCTACCACCCCCCACCCACACACACACACACCCCCACACACACACACACACACACAGGTATGCACGTCCTCTACCACCACCCCCCCCCCCCCCAGCAGGAGGCAATGTAGCTAAGATGGCTGCCTCTAGCCCTCCTGCAAAGTTTTCCTTTTATTTTAATTACTGGGTAATACTGTATGCCCCGATAATATTTGGGGACTATTTGACAGTATGAAAAAATGGATACCACCCAACTCTAATACACATGCAGGACTATTCTCTCAGACTCACACACACACACACACACACACACACACACACACACGCATACATACATACAGACTTCCCAGGCAAAAGAGAACAATAGACTTTTTGATGGCCGAGTGTCAACCCACGCTCCCCTGCTGACAAATGGATTTTGGGTAATCGGGGGAGTGAATAGGCCACATTTCTTTCTCACCAGCTAGGGCAAAGGACTCAGGAAGGGTATTTAGAGCTACCCAAAATATTTGAGCTTTAAAGTTTTTGTCAGTTAATTGGTTTTATCACTTAAAACTTCCTAAAAACTGGAATTATACCAAGATTGAAATATTTTTGCTTTTTTTTAACACCACACGTACACGTAAAGAATGATAAATACAGCACTTATTTGAATACAATACGTTTTACACAGAAAAAAAGACGTTTAGAACACTGTAATTCTTGCGCCATGATGTGCGAATTTGACCTGATGGAACTCTCATTCCGTTTCAGTCTCTGCGCCGACGCTGTACTGCAAGACCCACAGGGAAGAGCGAGTGAAGCTCATCTGCCTGTCATGTGATCGACCCACCTGCCGTGAATGTCAGCTGACCTTTCACCAGAACCACAGGTGTGACGTCACAGACGTTGTCATGGCAACACGAATCCTGAATTTTTCAATTAAAAAAAATTTTTTTTTTTTAGGTGACTTTGAAACTTTTGTGGCCTCATTGTTCTTCCTTTCCCTCACCTCCTGTCCATCCCGCTCTATCTTTCTCTCCGCCCCTTCCCTCCCTCCCATTGAGAAAGGGGAGACTCCATCCTGCAGCCCACACCTCCAACTGATTTCAAAATTAATTTATCAAAAAAATACTCATTCCACGGCATAGTTTTCCCCCCACATTTGTACTGATTTCAGGATTACATTTTATATATGTAAGTCTATGTGTTCCAAGTGCCTGTCTGCCACAGCGGTTTGATGGTCTCTGTCTGTCTCAGGTTTCAGTTTCTCCATGAAGCTATCGCAGATGAGAAGGGCCAAATGAGATCTCTGATGGAGGACGTGAAGCTGCAGAGACGGCGCGTGAGGAGGAGCCTCTCTGACCTGGACAGAAGGTTGGCTGCAAAGAGACTCGCTTATTTTCACTCCTTGCATCCTTTCCTCGCATCCTTTCTTCACTTCTTAGCTCCACACCCAATGGAGGGCGCAAGGATGTAAGGATGTAAGAATGACATACGAGGACGGAGGAATTGAGGCAACGTGCATTAGGCAAATGGAACGTACGCGCTAAACTATAATGCTTTTTAGCCTTTTATTTTATTAATAAACGTGGCGCTTGTTAGTCGTATAGACTGAGTGTCATTATGGATTAAAGGCCTTTTTAGTAAATGTAAAAGAATGGCAAAATTAGATTTGTTTAGGGGTGTACCCGCCCCGTGGCAGACGTGGAGAGGTGGATAAGTTATACACGTCACGGGTTTCCGAGAAAAGGCTTACTCAAAGGTTGCACTCGTGTTCCCTCACTGAAGCACCCTCCGGGAGCCGCCTTGCTCCTTCGAGGCGCATTTAGAGCTTTGGAATGTCCTTAAAGATGGCGAACCTCGATCGATTTCCGGGTCGGGCGAGGACTGAGGAGATGAGGCCTGATGAAATAAGCGATTGGAGCGAACCCTCTGTTTGCGTTTTTGTGAGAGGGAACCATATTTGCATTAGCAACAGACGAAAGGGTAAAGCGACAGATCAGGGCCCATTTGCGCGAGTTCTCCATCGCTTGTCTGTGACCTTTGACCCCCCCCCACAGGTTGCTGGACCTGAAGGAGCTGCAGAGCAAACTTAATGGCGAACTGCGGGACGCGATCATGTGCATTCGGGAGGCACTGCTCAAGCGAGCTATGAGCCTGACTATGGAGGTGCAGGTACTGTATGCTAATCATATATTTATATTATTGTTGACAAAAAAAATTTAATTGTGTGAACAGTGAATATGGCTGTGAAGGCCAGTGAGGATGCATATATTTAAAGTGGAAACATGCTGATTACATATACAGTGCCCTCCACAATTATTGGCACCCCTGGTAAAAAATTAGTTCAAAGGGTCATAAAAATTCACTGTTAATGAGAAAAATCCAACCTTTAATTGAAGATTGAAGTAAATTTATTCTGAGAAAAAAAAAATTCTTCATCAAGAAATAATTATTTTTAGCAAAACCGTGTGTGCCACATTTATTGGCACCCCTGCATTTAATACTTTGTACAACCTCCCTTTGCCAATAAAACAGCACTTCTCCCGTAACATCTAATAAGGTTGGAGAATACAGAGCAAGGTCCTCTCTTGTGCACTCTCCTCCTCAGCTCAGCACACAGGTTTTCAATGGGGTTTAGGTCAGGGGACTGAGATGGCCATGGCAGAAGCTTGATTTTGTGTCCAGTTAGTCATTTTTATGTCGATTTGGACGTATGTTTTGGATTATTGTCCTGCTGGAAGATCCAACGATGACCCAGTTTTAGTTTCCTGGCAGAGGTAGAAGATTCAGATAAAAAATGTCTTGGTATTTCATGGAGTTCATGATGCCATGTACCCTAGCAAGATTCCCAGGGCCTTTGGAGGAAAAACAGCCCTGCAACATCACGGAACCTCCACCATACTTAACAGTGGGGATCAGGTTATTATTGGTATAGCCATCCTTCTTTTTACGCCAAAACCACCTTGAGTGTTGGTTGCCGAAAAACTATATTTTCGTTTCATCTGACCATAGAACACGGTTCCAGTCAAATATCCAGTAGCGTTTAGCAAACTCCAGGCGTTTTCGTTTGTGGTGAAATGACAGGAAAGGCTTTTTTCTGGCATGCCTTCCAAATAATATGTTGACATGGAGGTGACGTCAAATGGTAGTTTTGGAGACTTGATGACCCCCAAGATGCTACTTTCCTCTGTAATTCCCCAACAGTGATCCTTGGGGATTTTCTTTGCCTCTCACCATCCTCCTCATTGTGCGTGGGGGCAAAATAAACTTGGGTCCTCTTCCAGGCAAGTTTGTAATAGTTCCAGTTGCTTTCAACTTATTAAGTAGATATGGGCATTTTCAGGTGAGTCACTATTTTTTTTATAGCCATTCCCTGACTTATGAAACTCAACACACTTTTCCCTCATTTGATTTGTGCATTCTCTTATCTTCCCCATGTTGATGTATGAATAAGGGAATATGGCTTCTGTGTCACCTCATATGTATACCCCAGTGAAACAGGAAGTCATGGATTACTGCTTGAAAGTTCCTAAACACTCTGATCAACTTTAAAAAGTAAAATATAAATGGAAAAAATGCTTCAGTTACATTTTGTACATAATAATGTCTAGGGGTGCCAATAATTGTGGCACACATGGTTTTGTAAAAAATAATTATTTCTTGAGGGATTTTTTTTCTCATAATAAATTTACTTCAATTAAAGGTTGGATTTTTTATCAGTGTGAGATTAATGAAGTGTCATTTTTCGAAGTTAATAAAAATGATTAAAAAAAATTTCAAATTAAAAATAAAAAAAAATCAGCAAGCAGTCTTCAATAATCAAAGAAGCAGGCAGGCTTCAATAAGAGAAGAAATCTTTTTTATTGATAAATATCAAATCAAATACCGGGTTCCCTGCCAAGGAGATGAAGTCCCGATTGACATTCTGACTGGCCTTATATTCTTTCTTCTCTGCCTCTTTTTTTTTTTTTTTTTTTTTTTTTTTATAATTTGTTTTTTTTCAATTATTGATTTAATCTCTCTTGACTCCTCCCTTTTCTGGATTCTTCCCTCCTATTTTCCAAATTTTCCATTAATAAACGTCACAATACATTTCACACATACACGTAATATATACACAAATACATACGTATATAAATAATATTATAATTATTTTTGCAAGTTTATAATCAATTTAAAGTAATATACATAAATACAGTTTAATATATGTTTTATTTATTAATATTCGATTATCAACAAGATATTATAATATATAATTTATTGTTTATTTGATTGAATACCATACCAATATGATATAATATCTTAGATTGTTTAAATTAATATTTTTTTAATATTAATTAAAATAATTCTTGTTTTTTGGTTTCTTGGTTATAATTTGTTAATATGTTTGTTTGTCTGGTTGCTTTTTCTTTTTTTTTTGTTCAACATTGGTTCAAACTGTGGTTACTTGCATTTCTTTTAGCTTCAGCTGCACTAACATTTAATTATATGGATTACATTAACATACACATATCATTTTTTAGTGACATTAACATAGTTGGTTAAATACTTAATACAAGAACATCGGTTGCTTTCTTTTATTCATTGCTGAGTCATGTTTGCTGTGTCATGTTCTTGTAATATGTAATTGTTTGTCCATGTCATTTTGTTTCCATCCATAATCATATCTTGGGTGTTTTTTCCTGTAATGTGAGTGACTGTCTCAGATTTATATTATACAGCTCTTACTTACGTGACATTGAGCCTGAGGGGGGGGCCTGGTAAGTTTTTAAATTCCCTACATTAAGATAATTTACCAAACGGTGAATCTTTTATAACCCTTTTTACTAATCTTTTCCAGGGGTGCCAATAACTGTGGAGGGCACTGTATAAGACTTCTATGGTGTAGCTAGTCATTTTTCCCTCCACATATGTTGTGGGTTGATGGGGGGGCGGGGGTTTAAAAAAAAAGAAAAAGGGATTTTGGTTGATTTATCCATTAAAATGCAGCTTGTTCTTCCTTTTTTTTGCTGATTCTCCCAAAACCCATGGAAGACCTGCTTTAGCTCCTTCTAAACCTCCACAGGGTCCCAAAACTAACCCCACTCAGTGGAAATATTAAATATGTGTAATATAGGGGTCATTATACAAATTTAAAAAATAAATGTTGTGGTTACCTGGCCAGGAGCTGTGTGCTTCTGAGGAGAGGAGTATTCTGGAGAGACAGGAAGTGCTGATGAAGCTGGACGAGAGGCAGGCCTACATCCTGTCCTTCACCAAGAGAGCCCTGGACACAGAGGGGTACTCGGCACTGCTGTCCTACAGACGAAAGGTACGCCCCAGCACACAGGAGCGTAAAACTGCCCACCAGTCCAACGATCTCTCTATACCTAGAATTACAGAGAGCTAAGAACTGCTGGTTTTCCACTCTCCCTTTACCTGGGGGTCAGGTGTGAAGACAGTCTGGCCAATCAGTCGCACTAATTGATCAGTTAATTACCTGGGTGAAAATAAAATTTAAGTAAACCCCGGAACCATGCCAAATCTGGAACATGGACTGAAGTAGAAAGAGCTGTTGCGGATTTTCCTCAGTGCAGTTATCCAGCTAACTCCGTAATCCTGCTTTGTGAAACACCCCCCAGGTGAGTGTAGCTCTCAGACCGATCAGTGACATTATTGGACTGTGGACTATCAGGCAGATGAGAAAACCAGCAGTAGTTGCAAAACGGCACGTACAGTCCGGAGTGCGTCCAAGCGGTCAGCGACTGAAATGGAATGTGACTTTGCGTATTCATTTCATGTTTACAAAAGAAAACATCTAATAAAAAAAATTAAAAAAAATACTTTTCCAGGTTCAGCTAATCCTCTGACTCCGTACACCCAACCCCCCCCCGCCCCCCCCCCCCCCCCCCCCCCCCCGCCCCCCTCTCCAGCTCCAGTCGCAGATATGGGATGTCATCTCCCGTGCCGTCTCCCCGGGAGACTACATGATGAAACTGACGCTGCTCTGCACCCAGGGCACCTACAGTCGAATGGCCATGTTCGGTGCGTCCGCCCCCGCTCCCGACCGCACTATTATGAGGACTCCTTCCTACACACTGCAGCAGGGAAGGGAAACGTCTGTTTCAAAACCCGTCGGTCCAGGAGCCCAAAAATCTGCACAATTTAGCTGCCACCTAAAATCTTGACATACACATAAAAGCTATAACCTAAAAGCCTTAGATTTTGTAGATGGCATGCAAGTTCAACTGTGTTGATACAGAACCACAAAGAGTATGTTCTTTAAGGCAACGTCTCCCCCCCCCCCCCTTCCCACGAGTAAGATGGCTGCTCTTTCAATGTATGGGTGTACAAGGGTTGCACATTTGGTTACGCTTTCACCCAATCAGAATCCTTGTGACAAAACAAACATGCTTTTCGAAGATCTAAGGGGTGGGGTCGCATGTTAGGGTATTTAGCAAAGTTCTTGAGGGAGTTATGGAAGCGTAGTATGTCACAGGGTAAGACACAGGTGATATGTACTTCCTGTACTGTACGGTTATTCATTAAGGCTCGACGAGCGGACGGGGCTACTCCTCCTCCCTAGTTCACTCCGCCCTTCATCCTAAACCCCCTAAACCAGTCAGCTACAGAGTGGGAGATGGGGCCTTTCTCCAAAAAGTAGATATGAAAAACCATGCCTGGTTTCAGAAAGACTGTTACTTGTATCCTTAGACAGGATGCAGCTGCTTATCTGACGATCAGTGTTCAATTGAACATTTGGTAATAGTCAGGATGTACACATGCATTTTTTTTTTTTTGCACGAAGGAAGGCTGCAATGTCAGCTGCCAGTCACTCAAAAACAAAACATGAGTCAAAACACCTTCAGGGAACCACCCCTGGTTTCAAACAAGCCACCGTTTACGCTTTCCTCCTTTCCTGTTTAGTTTCTTGTGACTGGCCCACCGTGCTGATTGCTGATGACCTCTTAACTCCTGCACCGTTCGTTTTTTAACCCTCGTATCGTGTTCCGGGTCAATTTCACCCAATTCAATGTTTTACGTCTCTGAAAAACCAGTTAAGCTTATATTTTCATCGTGACACTTGGTATTAAATAGTAAAAATGCAATAGAAATAAAGCTGTTCTCAAAAGGTCCTGTACCAACTGTGTAAACAAAGATGTTGTGTGGGGCTATTTCTGGGGTAGCTGCATAAAATGTGAGAGTATCCAAGCTTTTTTTTTTTGTTGTTTTTTTTTACCTCAGATTTTTTTTGTGGGTAATTCTGGTGGCACTTTCCTGTGCATGTTTTAAACTTCACAAACTTTCACTTACCTCAGGCTCTAAAATGAGATGTTTCATCACAGATTTTTTATATTTCGTGATAAAAGGCTTGTCAATTGGGAGACACACAAAAGGTAACACAGAAAGTGTCAATTTTTCCATTACAATACTTTTATGTCAGTTTAAACTTTTGGGGTAAATTTCACCCCAAACATAAAAGGTGTCATAAAATGTCAACATAATATGAGGTTTAAAATGTATTTTATTCTTTTTTTTATTGAATAGTAAAGTTTTATCAGTCAATTTGTAGATCTCCATCTGATCAGGTTAAGGAGGTCACATCAGGTCACGGGTCTGAAACTAAACCAGTTTTTCAAGATATTTAAATGGTACTTGTGACATAAATTATGAATGTTGTTGCCAGAGTCAAATGTTAATGTGTTATGACAATGCGTATGTATATTCTGACACAACTTCTCTGCTTGTTTTTTAATTTATTTTTTAGGTAAAGTTGTGGTTGAAAAGGTCCCTTTTGCTTGCACAAATAATGAGAGCGCTATAAGCAAGGATCCTCACCTTCACAAACACCAAAATCTTAATAACCAAGGCTTCTCCACCACCAAAACTCCGCCCACTTCCTCCCACAACCCTCCGGCGCACAGTGACACTCTCACTACCGCTCATAAACCTGCTGCTTCCACCCTTACCCTTCCTCCTCCTTCTTCCCAAGCCTCAACAACTTTAAACTCTTGTACTTCCACTCACAAATCGACAGTTTCCACTCACACTTCTTCCCAAATTGAAACCGCATTCTCTAATATCTCAACTATATCCTCTATCAACATTTCCACTTCCTCTCACAACCCTCTCACTTCCTCTGGGAACCCTCCCGCTTCCTCTGGCAACCCTCTCACTTCCTCTGGCAACCCTCTCACTTCCTCTGGCAACCCTCTCACTTCCTCTGGCAACCCTCTCACTTCCTCTCGTAACCCTCTCACTTCCTCTCGTAACCCTCTCGCTTCCTCTCGTAACCCTCCCGCTTACTCTCGTAACCCTCTCACTTCCTCTGGCAACCCTCCCGCTTACTCTCGTAACCCTCCCGTTTACTCTGGCAACCCTCCCGCTTACTCTGGTAACCCTTCCACTTCCGCTGGCAACCTTCTCACTTTCTCTGGCAACCTTCTCACTTTCTCTGGCAACCCTCTCACTTACTCTTGTAACACTCTGGCTTCATCTCGCAACCCTCCCACCTCCTCCCTCAACCCTCCCACCTCCTCCCTCAACCCTCCCGCCTCCTCCCTCAACCCTCCCACCTCCTCCCTCAACCCTCCCGCCTCCTCCCTCAAGACTCCCGCTTCCTCTCGAAACCCTCCCAATTCCCGTCACTATGGTCCAACGTCCTCTCACAATGGCCCCGGTCTTTCCCAGATGCTGGGCGCTTCTTCCTACAACCCTCTCAGGGCTAACCTGTCTTCCCAGCCACATATTCTGCCTAACCTTACGTCTCCCTTCCCCATCGTAACTCTGCCCCTCCAGTTACCTGTCACTCTGTATTCCGTGCCCTTGAACTCTGTTTCTGTGATCCCCAACCCTCCCGCGTCAAACTGCCAAACGTCGAATGCCTACACTCCTGCCATCCGAACCGCTGCCAACAGCCCCTGCAGACAAATCTTGCCGAAAGTTGCCCAGGCGACCGTTCTCCCAGAAGCTCTGGATTTGAGTGATCTTAAACGACAACAAAGGACCACGAAGGACCAGACCCCCAGAGGAGCTCCCCCTGTGAAAGCGCTGGCGGACTCCCCGTGCGAGAGGACTCCCCCTGCTGGCGGCGAGCAGGAAGAACCTGTGAACCCTGTCACCTCTGAAAATGAGCCCACGTCCACCGTGGCGGAGGCGGACAGCGCAGAGGCTACCGGGGATCCCAGCGAGGATGTGACGGATTCAGCCGGTGCAGACCTCCAGATGCCAACCCTCTCTCCAAAGAACAGTGGATTAAAACCCCAAAACCTGACCCAAGCCATGCTGGGGGACCAGAGCGACCTCTTCGGGTGTCCTGTGGAGGTAAGTGGGCCAAGATGGGAAAAGACCGTCCATCACTCTGGTGACCTTTTTGTTCAGCCCTCGCTCTTTCCCCACAATCCCATCAGCAATGACACAGGTTTTTATTTACATCCTACAGGAAGATGACGATGAACAGAGCGACTCTGCGGACGAGTGTAAGTAGAGCCACCACCAGCTGATTTTCTTAGCTTGGGGGGCGGAAAATCCAGTTCTGCTCCCCCCAAAATCCAGTTCTGCTCCCCCCAAAATCCAGTTCTGCTCCCCCCAAAATCCAGTTCTGCTCCCCCCAAAATCCAGTTCTGCTCCAACCAAAACTGTCATGGCGCAGGTGAGGTTATATTTGGCACCCCCTCCCAAACAGATGGCAGCCTAGGCGACTGCCCATAGTGAGCCTATGCCTAGAACCGGCCCTTTTGCCTTTGTCTTTATCTCTCCTCAGTCTTGATAGTCTTGTCTATTTCTCTCCCCTCTTCTCCCTCTTCTCCCTCTCTCCCTCTCTCCCTCTCTCCCTCTCTCCGCCTCTTCAGTTGATGGCCAGAAACCCTGGAAGGCAGACAGGAGGTACTCATTCAAGTGGTATTGTAGTAACAATGTTTTGCCTGCATGTGAGAGAATGTTACGTATGATGCCAATAAAAGTAACGGTATGATGATCATGTACAATGCCTGAACGGCTCTGTGAAACTATTTTGGACGGTTGGCTTTACTCCATTACATTAACAGTCTGGAGCGTCGTCATCCTCTGATGTTCCCAGCAATGTCATCGACTTTTTTTCCGCCTGACGGCTGCTGTTGCCTTCATGTTTAAACATGTCAAATTATGAGTCTTGAAATCAGCCAGATTTCCTCAAGCAAATCTCAACCTATGGAAACAGTCCTTTTATTTGTCGACCATCATTTTGATTGGGGTTCTTTTTCTGTTTTTCGGGGGCCACGTGTATAAAACTCTTGAGTAAAATAATGCGTAAAAGAACGCTCGGGGTGAAAGTCTGAAATCTGCTTACATTTTTTTTGCATTTTCTACCACTGCCTTTCTATCACGGTGTCGCCATATCACACAGACTCCAAACATTGCGTACGTATGGTGTCCATCGTGTGCAGAGGTACGCAGGTTCTCACAGCACGTGTTATATACACGTGAATTTTTGCGTGGAAACCCGCTTACGCAGCTTTCTGAGGGAATTTTCCTGCTCAGCACTGTTTATACACGTGGCCCCTGCTCTGTTCTAATCTCGCTGTTTTGATTAAGACAGGGCTTCGTCTCTCTTTCTCATGTGTAACATTCCTCACTCGCTCACTCATTACCTTCCCTCTCAAATCTCCCTCTCTTTTCCAAGTTCCAGCGGATCCGAGGGTGACGTGCACCCTCTGCACAAAGGTTTCCACCTGCCTACCTCTGCGGGTGTGGCTGGTTCATACCCAAAGAAAGCCAGGCCCTCCTCTGCCTCCATCACCCTCGCGCCTCTTTCTAGTCTCGCCATTGTGCCCCGTCTGCAAGTGCTGGCAGACTTGCTGTCCCGGAGGGCTCCCCCTACTGGCAGGAAGAAACGGCAGGCAGACACCGTTGCCGTGGATACCAGGCCCGCCTCCACCGTGATGGAAACCAATGACAGCAGGGAGAAGGGAGACTGGGACACAGAGGGTAAGCAAAAGGCCGACTCCGTCACTCGACGAGCACAGAACTGCTTTATCACGATTTTTCCACAACGTCTTTATTAGTGAGCAAACGAACAGCCTTGGTCCTGAAACAGAAAGGAGTTGTATTGTAGGAAATGTAAAAACTTTCCAGGCTCCTCAGGGCTCAACTGTGTACTAGCCACGTGCACAGTCGACACCCAAGATATGAACTATGGAAACTCCCAAATGACATAGTGCAACGATCACAAGACATAACTCAACATATGGCAATTATAACTGCCGATGTAGTTGTATTAATCAATGTATTTAACCAACTATGTTAATTCACTATAAATTGTATTAATCAATATATTAAACCAACTGTGTTAATTCAATAATTGTTGTAACCACTCAATGTTAGTTGCAGCTGAAGCTAAAGAAATGCAAGTAACCACAGTTTGACATATGATTGATAAACTGTTGAACAAAAGCCAGAATGCAAGCCAGACAAACATATTATATCTGTGTTAAAGCAAAAACCAGTAGAAGAATGAATAATCAAATTGTATAAACTGATATTATCCAAGAGTTAAAGAATGTACTATATCATTCTGGTGTGGTGTTCAGACAAATGTGAAATTATATACTTGTATAATCAAACTCATGTTAAATGGATGACTCAACATAGTGCAACATATTGCAACTGAAATAGCAATATGGCTATGACTCATCTATGACAACTGTGTAATAGCAACATATTAGCAACATATTATAACTGTATTTGTGACGTATTAAAAGCATATTTTTTGTGACCAATAGAGAGGAAAATTCCACAGTGGTGAAGAGTCAGGAAAGATTAAAACCATTGTGGCGGAGCTAAGTCATTTACATATTGAAAAAAAGGAAAATACCCTATGTCAGCAGAAAAGAGAGTATATAAGGCCTGTCAAAATACAGAGCGAGAGTTCATTCTGCAGGGTGAACCCGGTTTGTTGGTTGGATTGTGCCAATAAAAGCTGATTTCTCTGAAGAACTTGCCACTCTGATTATTGCCTGAAGACTGTTTGCTGATTATTTTGAATTTGGACTTTGATTATTTTAAGAACTTAGAAATTGAACTTTGATATTCTTGTCGAAAAATCCACGACATATTGGCGTACACGTGTCTCTCCCTCTCTGAATACATTTCATCCTCTCTTTCTGACTCAGGTTTTTGGGAACCCAGGGAAGGAAACAAAAGGTACATCTTTTAGCATATTGTTAAATACAGTAAAATGTTACCCAAGGTTAAAGCAAGCGATTGGTTTCAAGATTAGCCAACAGTTGTTTTGTCTGCACGTGAGAGCATCCAAATGTACAGTACCCTTTTGATGTATGATAGTTGCAGACAGTGACCTCCCACTACATTTCTATATCCCATGTGGAATATGTTACATTCAGAAATATAAGTGTGTGCGTGTATATGTGTGCGTGCGCGTCTGCGTGTATGCATGTACGCGCATGTGTGTGTGTCCGCTAACCCTGCGATCCTTCCATAGGCGCTTGGTTCCCAGAGTCTCTTTGGTGCAGCTCCCCGTCTCCTTTCCCCCGCCAGGTAGCCCCCTGCCCCAGTTCCACCTCTTCCCCAGCGCCAACAAACAGGAAGTTCACCTGGAGCAGATCTCAGAGGAGGACCAGGTGGGAGCTTTATTCTACATTATGTTAAACTGTCCAATATGTGGGGGACTATTAGGTTCTATAATTAGGTACAAAAGGTTCTATAATTTCTAAACGGTTCCTCCGATATGGATGAAAATACCCTCAAATTAAAGCTGACAGTCTACACTTCAACCGCATTGTCATTGTATCCTTTCAAACGCAAAGTGCTAGAGTGCAGAACCAAAATAACAACAAGATGACTGATAATTTTGCAGTGGTCTCTTAATTTTTTCGAGAGCTGTATATCATTCGGTAATTTGAGTTTGACGTATTTTTAATCTAATAACTTAACTTTATTTTTTTCAGTCATGCATGCGATTGTCTTTGAAAAGGAAAGACCTTCCCCTCAACTGTACAGCCTCCCCAGTCTTATCCAAAAGAGACAAATTCGTCAACATGCAGGGAACCACTGGGGTTCCCAAAGAGGAATGCCATTGGAATATCACAGGAGAGATCAGGAAAGAGTGTGAAACCACAAGACCGAATGAAGGTCGCATCATAGCCTTCTTGAAAGAGACTCTGAAAACCAGAAGGGCCTGGATTGAGAGAATGCCTCCCGGGAAGCTTCAGGCCATCTGCAAGCTCTACCCGTGCTTCAAGTTGGGAAATTTTGTGAGTATTTATTGAAACATTCTGAACTTTCCACTCTGAAAGTACATTATTTAGCAAATGTACATTTGTAATATCTGAAGGGTGTCCAAAATTATTAATTCAAATATTAAAAAATTATTTATAAAAAAAAATTTACTTACAGAATGTATGTTTATATTGTTGGTGTTACCCATTTATTTTGCAGATCATGTCTGAGTTTTCCATGGTGTTGGGAGAAAAGAAATTTCATGCCATTCCACAGAGAGCGGAAAAATTCCTCAATGTAATGGAGTCTATGATCGGAACACAGGAAGAGGTCAATCTCTTACAGAAAAACCTTTTCTTTAATAAAAAATCAAAAAAGACTGGAAGGGGTGCTGTGTATTTAACCTTTCTATTATGTTAGCATTTTACTGCCATTTGTGTTACGAGTCTAGATAAAAAATACATAAAAGTTCCAATTATCTTTTTTTAAATTTAATTTCAAAATTTTATTACACATATTTCCTAATTCTCCAGCATGTGTTAAAGTTGTTTGCTGAAGAAAATCACCTATTTGAAATTATACAAAAACCAAAAGTAATTTGAGTCATATAAGACCCTAACATAATAGGAAGGTTCGGGAAGTGTGCAGTTGGGTTTATATATTGCTTTATGACATTCACTTATTTCACATTGCACACATTCACGTACAGGGTTTTGTTTTGTTTTGTACTTTCCATAGGGCGAGCTGAGGATGCTTCCTGTCCTCGCGATGATCGAGGAATACACTAAATTTGAAAAGGGGACGTCTGTGTCTGTGTTTACTGTATGCAAGGTAAACGGTCAGCATAATTACCGTTAAAATAAATTTTAACGGTAAATGGACTGCACTTATACAGCGCCTTTATCCAAAGTGCTTTACAATGGCCTCTCACTCACCCGTTCACACACACATTCACACACCAATGGCGGCAGCCACCATGCAAGGCGCTAGCCTGCTCATTGGGAGCAATTTGGGGTTCAGTGTCTTGCCCAAGGACACTTCGACATGTGGACAGGAGGAGCCGGGGATCGAACCTGCGATCAGCGGACGACCTGCTCTACCTCCTGAGCCACAGCCGCCCCTCCTGATTGCTGCATGGTTCTGTATAGTTTGTTTTAGGTTGTATCAAAGCAATGTCTATTTGCTTAAGTTTTGTGGGTCGATTCTGCAAGTGATCTGAATTATTTTGTGCTTGTGAAACCGTACGAATCCTGTTCATTGCTGTTGCAGATGATGAAAAGGGCTTGATGCCTCAACTTTACAACCTTTTAACATTCCGATGTGTATTTGTATTTGATAATTAGGATGGAAACTCATTGAATGTTTATCACTGTACATAAGACGGCGTAAGACGGTTAAAATTTGAGATTCTCAATACTTGAGATGCCTTTCTGTGGTTGAATCTGAAGCATTGTGTAGATGGAGGACATTAAGATGAGACCAGTTCTCAATAGCAAAGTAAACCCAACTTTTCCTGTGCTACTTGATGCTTTTCAATAATGATAGATTTCCACACAAAAAACATCAGGAAATATTGTCACCATCACATGATGGATTTATTTATTGGCTGCACAACAGTGTGTTTTGTCTGAAATGAGGAATTGCGAGGTCATAATCCATTGCGAAGTTTTATGTGCATTGCAATACGTGGTGTGTATTACAATAGTTTCGTAAAATTGAGTGTGGTTCTTTGGAAGCGAGATGCTGTTGAATGCATTTGTGAACGGGGAAACTCTTTCTTTCGATATACAGGGCGTGTCTCCCGGCGACGTACAGCTGGAATCTCGTGAAATGGAGCCTCCGCGTCTTGTCCTCCACGTCACCGACGACAGCCTGCTAGACGCTTTAATTGTGGGGGACGCCATGACTGCGTGCGCTCAGGCAGACACAGTCCTGGAGGCTGTGGTCACCTTACTGGGAGCGTACTACACGTTTAATTTACAATACCCGCGAATATACTCCCAGGCACTTGGGTTCCTGCAGCACCATCTGTTAGGCCATAAGTATGTAGGACCAAGATCAAATAGGTTCAAGATCCTTTCTAAAGAATTTGTAAAGTGTAGAAAAGAAGCCACAAGAACCTCAAACAAAAATGCTGTGGGTTTTGCTCCAGACGTTGTCTCTGGCGATGACTGAAAGTGTCCAGTGTTGTGGGTGTCCATTTTGTTTTTTACTTTTATGGAAAAACCTGTAAAATGGTATGTTTAATAATTTTAAAGACACTTTTTTTTATTCCATAATTGTCCTCTTTCTCTTCTACACACCAAAACCAATTAGTGTATTTCAAGGCCTAATTGACTGCATGTTTTATGAATTATGTATTTAATCACTGGTGTATTGCTGTTCTGGACACATTTTATTAGTATATTTAGATTATTAAACGCCTTGATGTGTTTAAATAGGGTGACCGTATTTTGGATTTCAAGAAAAGAGGACAGGGTTAGACGGGCGTTATAATAATAATAATAATAACTTGAATTTATATAGCGCCTTTCATAAAACCCAAGGTCGCTTCACAAGAGTGGGATGCAGATAGGGGAGAGAGGGGGAGGAGAAAACAAACAACAGGGATGGTTGAACTAAACTGAATTAACTAATGTGGAAAGGCCATGGAAAAGAGGTGTGTCTTGAGATGTATTTTAAAACTGTCCAGGGTCGGGGCATTACAGATTTCGGCTGGGAGAGCGTTCCAGAGGGTGGGGGCAGCCACGCTGAAGGCTCTGTCCCCAAAGGTTTTGAGTCTAGTACGGGGGATGGACATATGTTATGAACATAATACGAGGCTATTTGTTTATATATGGTCTATGGAACAAGGAAATCCTAAACAGACATTTTAGGAATTTAGAAATCCCGCCTGGACGGTCCGGGAAAAAAGTCTGGTCACCCTAGTTTAAAAAAAAAAAAAAAAAAACTAACAGAAAAGTTAAATTATAAGAAATTACATTACAGGCATTTAGCAGACGCTCTTATCCAGAGTGACTTACACAATTATTTTTTTTTTTACATATTATCCATTTATACAGCTGGATATAGACTGAAGCAATTCAGGTTAAGTACCTTGCTTAAGGGTACAACAACAGTGTCCTACCTGGGAATCGAACCTGCAATCTTTTTGGTTACAAGGCCAGTTCCTTAACCGTTATACGACACTGCCGCCCAAATACTACAAGATGTCTGTGCGGAATTTACCTTTAGCTAATTTCCACCTATACCCCGCAGTTCTACTGACAGAACAAGAATCTCCTGTTGTTCATTTTGTTAATCCCTTACATTTGCTTGTCCCCTCTTACATGAAGTGGATCACAAAATATATGAAAAACAATTAGTCAGAACCGGTCGTCGTTGTAATGGGTGCTTCTGCATCTGCAGGCACTTTTGACGGCCCTGTTCATCCACGTCTTTAATACACTGCCTGGCCAAAAAAAAAAGTATAACACTGCCTCCAGAGGCTTGTACAGTGGGCACTATGCATGACGGGTACAACGGCAACTTTTTTTTTTTGGCCAGGCAGTATATAAAACCACGGCTTGTCTCTACCAAGGTAATCTCGAGTATGCACAAAGGCCCAAGTACAAAAACCAGCACGGCAGAAAAAAGTCAAGGGATGAAATGTAAAAATGTCAGATGACCAAGTGGCTGTAAGACCAAGAATGTCAGACCGAACACAAACGACAGATCCAGGTGCAAGACTGTCAAACCCCCAACTAACTAAAGAGTGGCCAATAGTTTATATAGTTGAAAGAGTAGGGAGGGACACAACCCCCCCTCCTGGCCCATACATATTTGATATACTATCAGGGGAGGATGCTTGACCTGATTGGGTGATGCCCAGGGACTGGCTTCACTAATAACTGACAAATATACTAATTAAAGTGACCTTATGTTGTTGGAAGCAAGACTAGGCACTATAATATTATTATCGAAGGATTCATGCTTTTAGCCTAATTTTAACAAGACCCAACATGAATATGTTAGGAGGTAATTCAGTTCAGCTATTGAATACCTCCACAAAACTGGGAAATTACTCCTGCTTTTAACAACAGAAGTGATGGGTTGTGGGCCATAATTGTTACGTGCAAAATATGACCACGGTACAAGGCCAGTCCTACCACACTGACCTTGTAATTGGAGCTGCCTGCAAAAATGTTAATTCTAAACGGGCATGCTTAAACGACCTTTACTCACATAGACGTGAAGACATTCGATCGATGATTTCAATTGAATCACAGATTGGCGTTCAAACTTAAAATCAAAAAGGAAACCATGTGGCCACGCTGGGCCCTGACCCCATAAACAGTTTTGTGTTCGTTCGCTTCAGGAGACAAGACACCATGAGAGCTTTAAGATATCCATACTAAGCGAGCACCTCAGCCTCTTTCGTAACTGTGGAGTGGGGAAGGTGAGAGAACAGCAGCTTTCCTACGGTCAGGTCAATCTGAGCAGCCTTTTTTAGTAACTGTGGACTCTTATTTTAACACATAAAATGCAACATAAATTAGCCTACATGAATGAAAACACAAGTCGTTAATTGTTTTGTTAAGATGAATCATAACAATAAGAATATTGAATGTAAAATACCCTCAATTATGATTTACAAAAATGTACCCTTGGGACCTAAAAGTGCCTGGTAGTTGCAGAAACACCCAAATACTAGAACAAGAATTCGTACGCCCAATGATGTAGACTGGGGATAGTGTTCCACAATTTTCCACAAAACTTACTCAGGTAATTTTCAGAATATTTTCTTGACCACTTAGACGTTTGTTTACGAATAAATTATTCCTAAAAAGAACAAGCTCGTTTAGCGTGTGGACAGGGGGGGTGGGGTGTGTCCCCACTGATTCTCATGCAAAACAACACTGCTTCCTCCGCATAAAGTAATTTCCCCCCTGCTGCAAGTGCAACACCACAAGACCATTTGTCGTCTTGTGTAACATCCGCATTCCACAAGGCATCAAACACTCCCGGGGAGAGATATCAGACGCTCCTTGGTAACTTCGCTTGACGCTTGAGACATGCACTGAAACGCTATTTGATACTAGTTTTATGAAGGGTAAGCACTAAGCAGGCATGCAGAACTTTTCCGTTCATATCTTGAGTCTTTACGTTTAAAATTAACCTATGATTTATGGAGTAGTCTAACGTTACTAGAAACTCATTGTTCCTGGAGAGCACGTTTGCAATGCTGCGAAGTTTCATGCTAGCCAGTCAGCTAGTGCTTATTAGCTAGGGCAGGGGTAGGCAACCCTGGTCCTGGAGAGCCGCAGGTATGCTGGTTTTTGTTTTCACCTTAAATACAGCAACTACTTTGACCAAAGAAACCAGGTGAGGTGAGTTAACTGTGTAATCAACTGCTTTAATTGATCAATTAAATGGTGAGTAACAACAAAAACCAGCAGACCCTGCGGCTCTCCAGGACCAGGGTTGCCTACCCCTGAGCTAGGGTGACCATATTTTGGATTTTTTTTAAAAGAGGACGGGGTTAGACGGGCGTTGTGAACATAATACTAGGCTATTTGTCTGTTTATATGTGATCTATGGAACAAGGAAATCCTAAACAGACATTTTAGGAATTAAAAAATCCCGCCTGGACGGATATTTTTGGTCCCAAAAAGAAATGTCCGGGAAAAAGACATAAATGTCTGGTCACCCTACATTAGCACATAATGATAGTATTAGCTAGTAGTGTAAAAAAAAAAAAGTGCATTGTGAAATTTGTAAGGTACTTGCATTGTGTAATTTGTAATTCGCTTAGCCACTTCCCAATGTAATTTGCCTTTTCGTTTAGAAATGTCCTGCGGCGGTTGTGTAATCGGAGACTGGCTCGCGTCTCCTCCAGAAAACAAGGACAATAAAACGGACTCAAAGCCGCGACCGGCGTCGCTGTTTGGAAATTGTGGTGCATGCGGAACACAACTTGAATCAAACAGATGTCCCCAACTTCTACCGTGTTTACACTCCTTGTGCCGGCCGTGTGTCCCACAGGCTGTTCGCGTGGACGACAGGGGTAAGTAAGGTTTGAGTACATTTAAGATGGGTAGGCTACCAGTAGGCCTAGCCTATTTGCTCACTATAAGAAATCTAAGAAACGGATATTCCGAAGCAACAAGCTGTCAGGAGTAATCCAAGACTGGGTGCATCCAGGTTATTTTTTTATACTCGATCTTTCTTTTTCTGAGTGGGGATTTATATACACATTTCTCGAGTGTCGTATTTAGCTGAGTGGACCAGTGCGTAAATCACACACGATTTCCCACCTACACTATTCCACATGTTTATTCGATAACAGCAGGAGTATAACTTGTTCTAGCTAATCATATGAATTAGTCTACTTTTATTTTGGCTCGTCATAATGGTGCCGATCTCCTCCTACCCCAGTCAACACAGGGTGTCCGGAGTGTGGTGTGGAATTCTCGCCCGCAGATGTTACTGTTGATCTCTTCTACTCGGTTGGCTCAGCCCAGGCCGTCAGTAAGGTGAGTGTTTGACGGTTGGTATCGTTGGTACACAATGCTGTCCTGTCCCATTTTCCTAACAAAACCCCCAGTAGAAACCCTGCCGGCCTCTAAGTGCTGTTAAACTCTTCTTTCTGACTGAAAGGACGTTGTCCATCGTCTCTTTCCCACCCTGGCTGTTCTCTCATTAGGCCCCTCTTTCCTGTTCTGTTTCTCTCTTTCTCCCTCAGTGTGGGGGTTGTGGGGTGGAGGCGGGAGCCTGGTGCATGGAGTGTGGGGAGTCGCTCTGCCCCGAATGCGTCTCCGCCCATAAGAGGGTGAAGGTGACCCGTGAACACAACGTCCTGCCACAGAGGCCTCCCACAGGTACGCACTTACTCTACCCTCCCACAGGTACGCACTTACTCTACCCTCCCACAGGTACGCACTTACTCTACCCTCCCACAGGTACGCACGTCTTCTACCACCTCACCCCCCCCCCCCCCACACACACACACACACACACACACACACACAGGTACGCACGTCCTCTACCACCCCCCCCCCCCCCCCCCCCCCCACACACACACACACACACACACACACACACACACACACAGGTACGCACGTCCTCTACCACCCCCCCCCATCCCCACGCCACACACAGGTTTTTTTTTCCAACTTTGTTAGAACATAATATTGTATAGCTACCTGGTGCCGACACGACTCCTAATATTCACGCTCGTCTTCATGACTTGCTCCAGTGTTCAGCAACTGGCCAAGGTAGAATGATGTTTTTTCCCCCCTCTCTCCATTCACTCCCATTGCATGGAGAAACAGTTCTCAATAGCACACTTTTAGCGCATAAACAAATGCAAACGATGTCAATTATGTATGTTTCTACATACCCAGAATGCTTCTACATACCCAGAGTGCTATCTATCCATCCAGGTGGTTTCGCTGAGAACTCACTAGTTTCGTAGATCCGTTGCAACTGACCTTGACATCACCCTGATATAACGGACCTCAACAGGTCCAAAGTTTGTGGCAGTCAAAGCGGCAAAAATTAACGTTCGAAAAAAATCTACAGCAACAACTACTTTACAAATTTATAATGACACCGTTACTCACAAACATCCACAGACCTTGTTGTGCATGTTTTTTGAAAACTACTTTCTACTGAAGTACACCAACTGTGTATGAGCTTGCCTTGATCACAAGTCTGAAGGATGATTAAAAGTCTGAGCCTGAATATTCTGAATGGTGAAACGCTTGTGCATGATCACCTGTATTTATTACACCAGATTAGTTAAGATGAATCCAGGGGTGCAGTTATAGTTATATTGGATCAGGACCATCAGGACCATCTCTGGCAGTCCAGAACCAGGGTTGCCCACCCCCTGCTGTATAAGACATATCGATCTGAGTGTGTGAGAGTGTGTGAGAGTGTGTGAGAGTGTGTGAGAGTGTGTGAGAGTGTGTGAGAGTGTGTGAGAGTGTGTGAGAGTGTGTGAGAGTGTGTGAGAGTGTGTGAGAGTGTGTGAGTGTGTGTGAGTGTGTGTGAGAGTGTGTGAGAGTGTGTGAGAGTGTGTGAGAGTGTGTGAGAGTGTGTGAGAGTGTGTGAGAGTGTGTGAGAGTGTGTGAGAGTGTGTGAGAGTGTGTGAGAGTGTGTGAGAGTGTGTGAGAGTGTGTGAGAGTGTGTGAGAGTGTGTGAGAGTGTGTGAGAGTGTGTGAGAGTGTGTGAGAGTGTGTGAGAGTGTGTGAGAGTGTGTGAGAGTGTGTGAGAGTGTGTGAGAGTGTGTGAGAGAGTGTGAGAGAGTGTGAGAGAGTGTGAGAGAGTGTGAGAGAGTGTGAGAGAGTGTGAGAGAGTGTGAGAGTGTGTGAGAGTGTGTGAGAGTGTGTGAGAGTGTGTGAGAGTGTGTGAGAGTGTGTGAGAGTGTGTGAGAGTGTGTGAGTACGGGAGTGCGTCGGTGCGTGTGTGAATGAGTGTGTGAGAGTGTGTGTGTGAGTGCGTGTGTGAGTGCGTGTGTACGTTTGTGCGTACGGTAGTGCGTCGGTGCGTGTGTGACTGCGTTAATGCGTGTGCGTTCGTGTGCGTTCGTGTGTGTGAGTGTGAGTGCATCTGCAGGGCCTCAGAGCGGAGAATGCTGGTCATTTGTGCCGCTGCGAACACGTGTGAATTTTACCTGTTGGAACTGCTTCTTTTCAGTCGTTAAATGGACGGTATGTTGCTCCACCCATGGAAAACACGCTGCGAGATTCTTCTGTCAGACCTGCGACGAGCCAATCTGCAGAGACTGCGAGCAGATCTTACACAAGGGTCACAGGTGCGTTACACAAGGGTCACGGGTGCGTTACACAAGGGTCACGGGTGCGTTACACAAGGGTCACGGGTGCGTTAACGCAGCCGCGCAGCGCACACCTGCCGTAGCTGCCATAGCAACATCTTTCTCTTTCTCTCTCTCTGGAGCTCCCCATGCCATTGAGAAAGGCAGAAGGGCACTCCTTGAATTTTGTCCTCATTCACCAAATTTTTCACTTTTCAATGCTTACACGCAGTAAAATAGTTTCCCCCCACATCTCAGCTATTCTCCGGATTCTGTGTTTTATACACACTTGCTTACAACACTATAAGCTGTGGTGGTGGTAGAGGTGAGTTTCCCCTCATCATTGTAAAGCGCTTTGAGTCACCGGTTGGTGAGAAAGGCGCTATATAAATGCAAGGCATTGTTACTTGCTTACATACTATAAGTTCATGTCCATCTATCAGAGGAGAGGAGTGTAGTTTGGTGGTCTCTCTTTTCCTAGATTTACGTTGCTGAAGCAGGCTGTGATGAAGGAGAGGGCCGTCATCAGGCCTATGCTGGAGGACGTGAGACTGCAGAGAAAAAAAGTCAGGAAGAGCCTGTCGGACCTGGACGAGAGGTCGGTGGTGCGTGCGCGCGTGTGTGTGTGCGTGTGTATGCGTGTTCGCCGTCTCGCACTGAGAAAGTAATGGTACGGCAGGTATAATTTATGAATTATGGAAAAATAAATAATTAAATGTGGTAAGACTGAGCAGTTTTTTGTTCACTCAGTCCTACGAAAGGTACTGACACAACCGTTTGAGAAAAAGTGGTAGGTAGTTTTCTGTCTCTGAACTTTGACCTCTCCCCAGGCTGCTGGACTTGAAGAATTTGCAGACCAAACTGAACCGTGAAATGCAGGGCAGGATCGTGCACATTCGTGATACGCTGCTGAAACGAGCCATGAACCTGGCGCTGGAGGTGCAGGTACTGTACGTTAATGGCACGTATATTCTTGAGGAGCGCAGCCGTACTTGAAATCCTTGTGAATGCAAAGAAACAAGTGGGGTGAAACTGTTTCTGCTTCAAAGTGAGTTACACTCGGGTGCTGAAGGTCGAACAATACATTAAACTTCATAAACCACCTTGTATATGACCAAAACCCTCACCAAAACCCGCACTGTTTCTGCTTCAAAGTGACTCACAAATACCTGAGTCTCACTTGGGTGCTGAAGGCCGAACAATACATTCAACTTCATAAACCACCTTGTATATGACCAAAACCTGCACTAACATTTTATTTTTTTAAATTTGTTTTTATAATAATTTCAGTTTACCATACTGTTTTTCAAACCCAGTTTTCATCTTAGTTTTAGTTAATATAATGATAACCTTGTTGGCAGGGTGCGATTTGTGAAAAAACCAGAGGGGGGGATAATTTGTTCGTCAGATCCAGTCAGAGGCTGGATCAAAATCAGGGGCGCCTCTGGCCAAATTGGTGCCCTAAGCGGAATTTTGTGCATAACAACATAACAAAATGCCATTTAACTTAACAACCTTTATTAGTAATAGTCACAAAGTCACAACAATATATCTAGGTCATATTCATGCTGGCGTTTGTGTTCGCTGGGGATGGTAAGGTAATTACTTCGGTTTGCGTCTGTTCGCGCTTTGGTGAATTTAATTAAATAAGTCCGTATTAGCGTTCCTGTTAGTGCTGGGTGATAAAAAGAGTAACTTCGTTTAAACTTTGTTTGCGGTTTAAAGGGGAGATGCGTACATTCGCTCTTCATTTGACAGTTGTTACAGCATATGAAAATACAATGGACCTATCGCTAAGCCCCGCCCCTCTTCGCAAGGGGAGACAGTTTGAGAGCCAGCTCACCCACTGTAATGTAATTTTCACGGATTTAACACATTAAATACTCGTTCATTTTTGGAACCAGAGCTACGAAATCTCTTCCAAATCCGTCAACAAGGCCTGCCGTATGCACTGTAAAAATGTGTGCATGACTATTTTAAAAAAAACGGAGTTTTATGATTACAACTTAGCTCTGGTCCATAGCGTTAGAAGGAGCGTCTCCTTAACGCTATGTAACTTTCCAGTCTGTGCTTCGCAGCGCAGGCTGCACAGCCTCTGTGAACCCGAGGCTGTAGAAAATACACTTTCGCTACTCACCAAAACAAAGACGGTTTTGTGGAGTTGAAAACCTACTCTCCGCGGTGGGAAACCTCTGAGCCCCCCACCTCACGTCTAAAATACACTTTTTGTCATCTGAAATAACGCTACATAACGTGGAGGTCTATGGTAGAGTGGAGCATTGTGTCTACCCCTCTGTTATGCTAGCTGTGATTGGACCACAGCAGTTTGGGAGGGGCTTAGCGATAGGTCTATTGGAGAATGGGAGTAGGGGGGCACCTTATGTTTTACTTTTATTATTTTTGAGAAAATATTGAGTTAAATGTGCATTTCCATGATCAAAATCACAGCACAACCAGAATGCACACGGACCCTTTGTATTTTGGCTGTTAATAATTACGATGTAATGGTGAAAATACTTTGGGTGGGGGGGATAAATTTCGTCCCCACCGAGGATAAAAATAATTCAGCAGAGGGTAGGACGTGTAAACCAGAGGGGGGGAAAATCCCCACCATCCCCACCGGCAAATCGCACCCTGCTTGTTGGGAACACAGATAATTAATTTTGTTTATTGATAAAAGTGACTGATTATTTTTATTGACGAAGATACACAGTATAAAGACCCACAAGCGTGCAGTCAAACCCAACACTTAGCGTTGGTGAATTTCCTGCTTTTGTATTAATTGTCTGTGTCTTGGGAAGAGTGCGTCTTTATGGACCACACAGATGTGTTTGGTATAATTATTATTAGCGTTGAATGGCACATGAATACACATGAATAGCGTTGAATACACAGAAAAATCGAAGTTTGCACGTGTTTCGTGAATTAGTTTTTCGTAGTAACTTTTCCTAATAACAAAAGTACGAAGAATTTAAGAGGCCCAATGTGTATTTATTGATCCTAAGAGCAACGGGATTGTCATAATAAAGTGAATGAACAGCCCAACTACAGCCTGGTCTGTAGCATAAAGCATAGCGGGTACCCTATGATGCACATTTGAGTCATTTGCATAGTGCCTTATATCAATCTTAAGGGACTCTACGGGTATTTTTGAGTGATAACTGACTTTTACATTGTGGCTTTTCCGAGAAAACGTAGGCCTTAAAAATCTGAGGTTGAAAAAAAAAAAAATGTTTTATTATTGATACCACAATCAATGTTTGTTCAGGAAAAATTGTCATTCTATTTATTTATTTTTTTACAATTGTTTTGATTATAATAAATGCTGTTGTTGTTTACTGGCCAGGAGCTGTGTGGTTCTGAGGAGAGGAGCATTCTGGAGAGACGGGAAGTGCTGAAGAAACTGGAGGAGAAGCAGGTCTACCTCATTGCCTTCACAAGGAGAGCCGGAGTGTACTCAGGAGGGTACTCGGAACTGCTGTCCTACAGACGAAAGGTACGCCCCAGCGCACGGGAGCGTAAACCTGCCCCCCAGTCCAAAGATCTCTCTATGCCAGGGCTGCCCAACCGTGTTCCTGGAGATCTACCGTCCTGTAGGTTTTCACTCCAACCCTAATAAAGCACACCTCATTCAACAGCTAGAGATCTACCGTCCTGTAGGTTTCACTCCAACCCTAATAAAGCACACCTCATTCAACAGCTAGAGATCTACCGTCCTGTAGGTTTCACTCCAACCCTAATAAAGCACACCCCATTCAACGGCTAGAGATCTCACTGAGCTGCTAATTAGTAGAATTATTGGCCAGGCTGTCTTCACACCTGACACACAGGTAAAGGGAAGGTGGAAAACCACCTGTTGTTGGCCCTCGAGGACCGTGATTTGAGTAACCAGGCTCTGCGTTTTCATGACTGCCGCAATGTTCCACAGCACACGGGCCACAAAGCCCAGTGCGTCTGCGACGGCCTGTTTACGACGGCCGCCATTTTTCACCTTGCGAGTTCTTCCCACAGTGGTTTTCACTCCAACCCTAACAAAGCACACCTCCTTCAACAGCTAGAGATTTTATTGAGCTGCTAAAACCTGTAGAATCAGGTGTGTCAAACTAGGGTTGAAATGGACGGTAGATCTCCAGGAACAGCGTTGGGGGACCACTGCCTAACCATGGTTATAATTGAATCGTGAGTACTGCATCGATTTGACTAATGGCTAAAGAGTCATTTTGGAAGTTCCCAAGCAGCACAATGTATGGACGGCAGCCTAGCTGGAAGACTGTCGCCTGATGACAGCAATAGCCAGAGTATGCCCCATTCAATAGAGGGGAAACGACTTTTAAAAAGCAGCTTATGCAAAATTTCCTTTTTCCGATTTCTCAGTTTACACTAACCCTTTGCGCTCACTCCGTCCTCAGATCCAGCAGCAGTTGCGGGACATTATGTCCTCGCGTGTCCCCCCGCGCCCCTCTATGGTAATGGCGACGTTCCGCTGTAACAGCGAGATCTACAATAACATCAACGCCTTCGGTACACCAGCACAAACCCCGTCACCCATCAATGTTCACATGGTTTCAATTAGAAACGTCTTTGTCCGTTTTAACTGACTGCTACAACTGACATAATTCCCTTTTTGTTTTTTTTTTCCAACAGGTACACTTGTGGTTGAAATGGTCCCATTTGGCAAAAGGAAACGACCTCGTTTCCCTCACAAAACCCAGACTTCCATGAGCCAAGGTGTCCTCACTGCTCAAACTCCTCCCACTTCCTCCCCTAATCTTTCTGCTGTCAGCTCTTCCTGTCAAACACCTCCCACTTTCACTCGGATCTCTCCCATGTCCTCTCAAATACCTCCCACTTCCTGTCAAATGCCTCCCACTTTATCTCAAATACCTCCCACTTTCCGTCAGATCCCTCCCTCTTCCGCTCAGATCCCTCCCATGTCCTCTCAAATAACTCTCACTTCCTGTCAAATGCCTCCCACTTTATCTAAAATACCTCCCACTTTATCTAAAATACCTCCCACTTTCCGTCAGATCCCTCCCTCTTCCGCTCAGATCCCTCCCATGTCCTCTCAAATAACTCTCACTTCCTGTCAAATGCCTCCCACTTTATCTAAAATACCTCCCACTTTCCGTCAGATCCCTCCCTCTTCCGCTCAGATCCCTCCCAATTCCTCTCAAATAACACTCACTTCCTGTCAAATGCCTTCCACTTTATCTCAAATACCTCCCACTTTATCTCAAATACCTCCCACTTTCCGTCAGATCCCTCCCTCTTCCGCTCAGATCCCTCCCATGTCCTCTCAAATAACTCTCACTTCCTGTCAAATGCCTCCCACTTTATCTAAAATACCTCCCACTTTCCGTCAGATCCCTCCCTCTTCCGCTCAGATCCCTCCCAATTCCTCTCAAATAACTCTCACTTCCTGTCAAATGCCTTCCACTTTATCTCAAATACCTCCCACTTTATCTCAAATACCTCCCACTTTCTCTCACATCCCTCACACGTCCGATCAAATACCTACCACTTCCTGTCAAATGCCTCCCACTTTATCTCAAATACCTCCCACTTTCCGTCAGATCCCTCCCTCTTCCACTCAGATCCCTCCCATGTCCTCTCAAATAACTCTCACTTCCTGTCAAATGCCTTCCACTTTATCTCAAATACCTCCCACTTTCCGTCAGATCCCTCCCTCTTCCGCTCAGATCCCTCCCATGTCCTCTCAAATAACACTCACTTCCTGTCAAATACCGCCCACTCTTTCTCAAACACCTCCCACTTCCTGTCAAATACTGCCCACTTTCTCTCAGATCTCTCCTAGTTCCTCTAAAACGCCTCCCACTTTCTCTCACATCCCTCACACGTCCGATCAAATACCTACCACTTCCTGTCAAATACCTACCACTTTATCTCAAATATCTCCCACTTTCCGTCAGATCCCTCCCTCTTTCGCTCAGATCCCTCCCATGTCCGATCAAATACCTTCCGCTTTCTCTAAAATACCTCCCACTTCCAGTCAAACATCTCCCACTTCCTCTCAAATTTCTCCCACATTTTTTTATATCCATCCCATGTCCTCTCAGACCCCTCCCACCTTGTACAGTAAGGCCCAACTTGGTCTCTTTTTACCTCTACATCCAAAGCCTCTTGTTCCGTCAAAGTTGAATGCCAAATCCTCGGCCCTCTCACAACCCCATTCTGTTTCTCCATCACCCTCTCAAATGGGACCTCTCCCTCTCTTTGTTAAGAAGTGTCCTGCCTATTTTCCACCCTATCAGCCCAAATATTTCGGAGGTTCCCACCCTGATGCTCCTCCTCCACCCGGCCACCTTTCTACTGTAAATGTACCCCACTCTTTACCTGTCGCTCTGCGCACCTCACCTTATCACCCCAACACTCCCGCACCAAATGGTCAAACGCCAAGTGCCAAAGCTCCAGCCTTCCAGACTGCTGCCGACAGCCCCTGCGGCAAAACCTCGCCGACAATTTCCCAAGTGGCCTTTCTCCCAGGAGCTCAGGGTATGGATGAGTCCGCTGTCATTAATGCGGTGGCCGGTCTCATCCATCCCGCAGTGGAAAAGACCTCCAAGGGACATCGCCTGGCACCCAAGAGGGCTTCCCCTGCTGGCGAGGAACAGGAAGAACGTGTGGAATGTAGGCCCACCTCCGACGTGGTGGAGACGGACAACGCTGAGCCTAGCAAGGAGGTAATGGTGAAAATGCAGGTGGGTTTAGCATGTGGGATCACCGCCCCTGTTGCCACTGAGGAGGCACTGTCCAATTGGCACGTGACCGTTAATGGTGCAAGAAACCAGTGAAAGTGTGTTTCGGGCAGGCCTAACACAGGTCTCTCCACAAGTCTGTGAAGGGCCAACGCATGAGACTGGGTATCTGGCGTCACTGGTCTGTCTGTCTGTCCCACCCACTCACTCTTTCCCATTCTGTAACTTCCCATTCGCACCTATAGATAATACCAAGCTGTCTACTGTCCTCTGACTCCACACGTTTGACTTGAGGTGTTACTGAGACCAGTTTAACCGGGGTGAGGTCCTGCCCCTCTTCATCTGGCCATTTTGATTTTCACTCTGTGGCTCGACTAATCTCCGCTCCCCCCTCAACCCCCCCGTCTCTGTTTCTTTCTACTTTTCTACGCCTGCCAGTCATTTTACCCACGATGTGCCCCATCTCTTCTCACTTCATAGGCGATGGCTGGTGTCCTTAAGTTTCCCACTGTGCCTGTCCCCGCCCTGGCCTACCAGCATCCTCTCCTTACCGTGCAGCGGAGATTTCTAGAACGAATTACGCCACCTCCGTTGGCAATGACGATGAAGAAAGACATTTGCCGTCCAGCGCCTAACGGACCGAGTGAACAATCTGCCTCCGGTGAAGGCGTGTCGCAGGCGTCCGATTGTGTAGACGCCTCCGAAAGAGGGCAGTCGCCCAACGGTATCGGACCCACAGACTGTAATACAGGGGCCTCTGCCTCCCTGAAGGATATGCAGCAAGGATCCTGTCCGAGCCCCGCCCAGACTGACCCTGATGAACCGCCACAGCGTTCACCCACCGAGTTACCAATCAGATCTCCGTATTCAGCAGATTTAGTACCCCAGCAGCCAATCGGCTCTCCGGGTTTGGCTGGGTTATACCCACGACTGTCTGTCAGGTTTTTGAACCCGGTTGGGTCAAAATCGCAAAGAGCTGCCCTGATTGGGCGTAAGGATGAGAGTGACCTCTTCTGGTGTCCCATAGAGGTAAGTGTGCTACAGGGGTGTTTCGATTAACCCTCAGTCAGGCCTCCGGTTCCCTTGGCGATGACACGCCTCTTTATTTACATCCTACAGAAAGACGACGACGAGACTGGGAACACAGACGTTAAGAGTAAGTGAAACCCCGTAAAAAATGAAAGTGAACAAAATAATTGGTGAAATGAAGCTAGCGTGATAAAAAAAAGTCAAATCCTCCCACCCCCATCTGCGATCAGTAACTACACAACCACACACCCGGCCCACCCCGTCCGCAATCTCTCCAAGTATAAGGAGCCAAGTAATTTCAGCCCAGTGGCAACAGCAGTGGGAGGCACAGTGCTCTGCACTCTTTTTGTGTTGAATGACGCAGGAATGAATCCAACTCAAGGCTGCAGATTCATGAGAGCGTGCAGGCATCGCCAAGGTCACGCAAAAACAAAAGCCACACTGTGCTCTTTCAGACTGTCCTCGGCTGAGTCTCAACATTCTCTCCCTCTCTTTATCTCTCCCTCTCCCAGGTGTTCAGGAACCAAGGTAAGTGAACAGAAGGTTCTCATTTGTGTGTGTGTGTGTGTGTGTGTGTGGGGGGGGGGGGGTATTATAATAATATGTAAAATGGAGTAAGACAGAAAAAATCTGTGTGTGCATGCGTGTGTATGCATGTACGTGCATGTGTGTGTGTCCGCTAACCCTGCGATCCTTCCATAGGCGCTTGGTTGCCAGAGTGTCGTTGGTGCAGCTCCCCGTCTCCTTTCCCCCACCCAGTAGCCCCCTGCCCCAGTTCCACCTCTTCCCCAGCGCCAACAAACAGGAAGGTCACCTGGAGCAGATCTCAGAGGAGGACCAGGTGGGAGCTGCTCTGCGCTGACTACGCTGTGCTGTGTCCTTGCCTCCATTGTGCCTGTTTAGCTGATGGTCTGCTTTAACCCTTTGAAGAAGTAGGAATTTTTGGAATGTTTTTTATTTTTTTCCCCAAGATTGTGAGTCAGTGTTCTAGAACTCCATTGCTTTCAGTTACCAGTAGTGATTGTTACATCAGCATTAGAATGTTCAGTTAAGAACATTCTAATCATGTAATATTTGTGATCTTGCACCTTAAAGGATTAAAACCTGGTCACTCGTCCGTTGTCTGGCGGGAAGAGGTCAGCCGTTTCACGCGGGCACCTCTGTAGCCCCCCACAGCAGTTTGTGGCCAAGACAGTTATGCAAAATAAAAAAGGCCTGTTGCTCGGCCTGTCCAGGGTGACCGATAAGGGGCTGATAAAAGAACCAATTGGCAGAAGGTGCAAGTGGTTCAGGGCCATGTCTGCACAGGGACTAAAACAGCTTTAACCCCCTATTCACCCTATTCACATATTCATCCATTCACCCCATTCACCCATTCACCCTATTAATTCATTCACCATTCACCCTATTCATCCATTCACACATCCATCCACCCATCCTCCCTATTCATCCATTCATGCATCTTTTCACCCATTCACCTATTCGCCCTATTCATCCATCCTTTCACCCATTCACCTATTCGCCATATTCATCCATTCACACATCCTTTCACCCATTCACCTATTCACCATTCCCCTATTCTCCCTATTCATCATTCACACATTCATCCTTTCATCCATTCACCTATTCATCCTTTCATCTATTCATCCTTTCACCCATTCACCTATTCATCTATTCATCCTTTCATCCATTCACCTATTCATCCTTTCACCCATTGATCCTTTCATCCATTCATTACCACAGCCTCTGTGTTCTGACTCCAAGTTGTCTGTTCAGGCCACCGCCCCGCCGTCGCCCTCTCCCCAGCCCCCCCTCCCCAGGAGTAAGCTCTGCGTCATCTGCCACGAGTCCGGGATGCTGACCGAGTGCTCCGACTGTGGGAGGGGCTTCCACCGCGACTGCCACCTGATACCCATAACTACCTCTGGCAGGTGAGGCACACAGCAACACACACCTGCATACATCTGCACATACAGGTAATACACACAGGCATCAGAGCTGTGTGCGATACAGACACACACAACACATATGCGCACACGCACAGACATGCACATGTCACACACACACACACACACGTGTACACACGCATCAGAGCTACAAAGTGTGCGATAGTGAGCACTTGGGTAAACGGCTTGAGAGAGTGTGTGGTAGGAGTGAGTCCTCAGCTCCTAAAATGGGCGTAGTCGTCGCGTGTCACCAATGACCCACTAAGGTTTAGTGCTCAAATGATGGCTTATTTTAAAACCAAATTCGAAACGTTGCGGTAATAAATTGACCTATTTTGGGAGTTTATGATTTCTTTTTGACTTAAGTTTATTTTTTGTCTATTCCTTAGCCTAAATTTGGGTTGGATGTGCACACTAGCTGACTGTCCCACTGTCAGGGGTTTTTCGTGACCATTCTTTGATGCTAACAGACTGACGTGTGCCCTGTCTTTGGACTTGTCACGTGATCTGAACTGTTCACCTTGGTGTTAAATAAAATTGGGGTCCACAGGTGGGTAGTGGGAAGGCTGGAGGTGCTTGTGTTCATGTGGAGTCCCGTTGTCTCTCCCGACAGTGACCGGTGGCAATGCATGGTGTGTGAGGACCTGTCGGACGTCAGGGTCCACCAGAGTGGGGTGTCAGAGGGGAACCACACCCTCGACTTCCCTGATCAGAGAGTGAGTCTCACTTTTGAGGCCTGTCTGGCTACATTCTAAATCACAAAGTAATTAGGATGGGGAAAAAAACTCCTGACACACTGGATCTTCTGCCAGTCTCGCCACCTTTTTATATGAAAGGAAACCTTTAATTTAAACCTTAATACCATAGATGATGTTTTTGTATTTACACTGAGATTGACAGGAGAGCTAGTGTACAGGAGTTTTCTCGTCTTGTTGTTTTCAAAGTAACTGGGTGACATGAACACAGGACGCAGGCGTTCCTGCTTTAAACGGCGCTCCTAAACATGCCGTTTGATTCATGGTAGCCGGTCTACCTTCTGTCGGGTTTGTCCTCTCTTTGAGCGCCCTGCTAATATCAAGGGTTCCCACCGGTTCTTGGAAAAACCTTGAAAGTGTTAGAACGTGGGAACATTCAATTTGGAAAACTGTCCCTGCAAAGTCCTTGAATATTCCTTAAGGAATAGTGTAGGAATAACATCTAATATCAAGTATATTCCTCTCTCTCTCTCTCTCTCTCTCTCAGAAATGCGAACATGTCTTTCTCAGCCTGATCAGTACCAAGTACAGCGCTCTCCTGTACAGGCAGCCAGAGGTGTGTATTTATGGGTGGGCGATCCAAACTGGTAAGCCAATTGCAACGTAAATGTGACGCTAACTTTACAAGTGAGTTGTTCTCGGGTTGTGTGATGCTAAGCTTGGCAGTGAATTGCCCTCAGGTTTGGCTGGTTACCCCTTGTTTCTCCTCCAGCTTTTATCTCACTCTTCGCGCTACGTTGACATCACGCTGATCCGTGATCGGTTGCTGCAGAAACTGTCGCCTGCGTACCTCTCCCCTTCTGAGTTTGTGTCTGACGTCTGGCTTCTCTTGAACACCCTGTCAAAGAGTTTGAACGTAAGAGACTCCTAACGTTTTATGCACGGTAATTTTGTGTGCGTGCGTGCATGCGTGCGTGCGTGTGTGTGCGTGCACCCTTGTCACTGAACAACCCCCCTTTATCGCTCACTTTGTACCCTAGGACGCCAAGCCTGTTGCTAGGCTCCAGAGAACCTTCCAGAAGGCGCTGAGGAAAGCTTTCGGGACGAGCCTGCACCCCTCGCTCCTGGAGCCCCCCCCAGGTAAGGAGGCCAAAGAGGGCACGGAAGCCCAGGGGGGCGAGGAGGTGAGGCAGACGAAGAAGAGGAAGAGGAAGAGCAAGAGAAAGCGGAAGAGGAAGAGGAAGGATGATTCTGCTGAGCCTTTGATGAAGAAACTCTGCAAGGATGAGGAGAGGAGTGGGTGGATGGAGTGAGGGATACAACTTTGGGGGAGGGCAATGGCCTAGTGGTCCCTGGCTGTGTCCCAAACCGCATACTTCCATGCTCCGATCACGCATAGCAAGCACGCGCATCCATGTGAGTCCATAGAGAAGTACGGTAGTGCGGAGCATGGAAGTATGCGATTTGGGACACAGCCCCCGACTTATTGTTTTCAACCTGGAAAGAGTGGGCAGGTCCCCCAAAGTAGTCTGTGTTTGGCCACTAGATGGCGCAAGTTCACTTTTGGTACGATTTGACAACGCAATGCTGAAAACTCGGGTGTCTATTCTTGTTCTTGTTTTTGAATGACACCACCGTTCAATGCCTTTTCTTTGGTTGTATGTTCCTGTCTTTTTTTAATATCACAGTTCATAATAAACTATTTTATATTTGTTGTAATACATTCTGTGTCTTTGATATATCACACTTTTGTATTCTTCATAACGGTGATTGTCATATATTTCATCTTTTGAGTTTCATTCAATGTGGAAATGTGAAAGATGACTTAAGGAAATACAAATTTCCAAGAATCTTGCTGAAAACTTTTTTGGTTTTTGACAGTAGCCTACTGTAGATTTTATAATCACAGTTTGACTGTAGTAACATACTATGCCTGGTCCCTGGTATCATTGCATGACGTGATGGCGACATCTGACCAGGAGAGGGTGCCGGTGATACTCTGACCAGATTTTCGATTGTTCTAATATGTACTCTGCGTATGGTGCAGGCGTTCACTAGGCTAAATAAACGTCGAAAAATTGAGTCAAATTGTTCAGAACAAACACTGTTTGGTGATAGAATGCCTTGTAGCTAGTCATTTTTTAATTCTTGAATTTTGTCACAATTGTAGGCTATATTGGTTCTGCTGGGTCGAAACACATGGAAAAAACATGTCCTTACTTGACAATTTCAACGTTTGTTTGCTTTTTTGCGTTTCGCCAGCATTTGCAAGAGGAATAATCTCTTCCATCTGTCATAAACAAGCAACAGGACTCGCTCACTCCCAACCTACATAGATAACGGCAGAAGAGAGTCGGCAGCCGAGCGTCTCGTTTCATAGGGTATTTGTAGTGGCTGATTCAGCCTAGTTCGCAGTTCTTGCAATAGTTTCTATCGATTTCCTATGGCGGTTCGTTCCCTTTAATTGGGCCAATGTCAATGTACTCTTTCACATGCGTTTTCTTCTTAAGTTAAATATCAAAATCATCATAGGCCTAAAGAAAGCCATGTGAAACAAACATGATGGACAGGCGTAGCCTATTTTGAATGCATGCTGCAGAGTCGATTCTTATTTAGAAAATATATTCAAATACATGAATTCGCCTGAGAAACGTAGACTCCGGGCTGCAGAATTTCTGATTCCGATTAGTTACCAACTTAGCCGCCAAGTGAAATTGATCGCACGCTGTGGTTAGCGAGAAAGCCCATTGCTTTTTCACTGAATTTGTCACCTCCGCCGCGTTATGTAATCAAACAGAAGCTCTAATAATCTTTCGCGTGCCCCCTCCCTCCAGTTCCACGAATTCCACAAGCAGTTTCGCATCATATCTCGGCAGGAGGGAACCGGTCTCAAAATTCCACTTTAGATGTCAATTTCATAAACACACGCTCGGCCCTCTCATTGGCTCGCTCAAGCATCAATCTAAGTAGTGGACCCGCCCTCCTGTGTATAAAACCTCCAAACAAACGTCTGAAATTCAGCAAAGCCTGTCGGTTATAACTGTTGGACTGAAGCGTTCACCCTGCACTGCAAAGACAAGCAAAGGATCATTTTTTTGTGTAGGAAGTCTGGAAATGGTTATTCAGGTCAAATCCAACTCGGGCAACAACAGAAAAACGATGGATGGAACCCAGCAAAAAGTGGAGGCAAATGTTTTGCTGCTTGGAGCAGAAAATGTCGGCAAGTCTGGTAAGAACCTTTCGATTACTGTCAAAATAGGCTAGCCTTTATGTCTGTTTGCATGATGTGTAGTTTGGCTTCCACGTCTGGAAATCTTCACCAATTTGTGGACTGTTACGACGAGTAGCTATAGCTAGCCTACTAATCTATACGTCGGCTCATTTAATCATGGCTTAAAGTGCTCACTAGTAATGTGAATAAAACGCAACGGAATTCTTATGGTCTGCTTTTCTGTCAACAGCTCTCACAGTGCGATTTCTCACCAGAAGATTTATCGGCGAATACGGAAATATAGGTAAGCGAACTGTCTCAAACAGGAATCTGGATTATCCTAATGCTACTTATTTAGCTATGCTTTTCTTCTGGAGCTAGGTGTTAAACCTTTTCCCGTTTCCTTCTAGAATCCATATACAGTCACAGTGACAGAATTGACGGACGGGAAATGTCTTTCAATATCTGGGACTCTCTGCATCCACAGGTAAGAAACTGTTTTATCCCCAGTCGTGGTTTAGATTAGTTCTGTAGGGTTTTAAATATGAAAAGTATAGGCTACCTACACTTGTGTTACTATTGTGACTTTCAATGCATTTTGTGTGATAAAAAGGGCGACTTTAACAGACTGTTGTAGGTTAAGTAACACAATGACAGTGTTCAAATGGCATGTCTTTAACACGTCTGCCTTAAGTGTTTGGTCATGGGTCGCTTTTTACACACCGTAAAATGTTCAGTGCTAAATTAACATTTACACACTCAGAAGAAAGGGTTACAAAAAGCTCCTCTGTCTCCATAGATATAGTTTAAGGGTTCTATGTTGGGCAAAATGGTTCAATGTGGGCGCTCTCGCACAATGCGTAGTACAGGGGTCCAAATGGTTCTGGAGACAAGCCAAAGCCAAGCCACCTTTTTTGTCTGCGTAGATGCAGGGCCCGTCGTTTAACGCATTATCCTTTCTCTTCAGAAATCCGATGCGGCTGGATGCATCAGCGAGAAGCAACTTCAGTGGGCGGACGGGTTCATCCTTGTCTACAGCATCTGCGACCGGGCCAGCTTTAACCTGGTGCGTCAACAGGTGCAACGTATCCGACAGTACAAAGCCAAGGTCTCAGGCGTGACGCCGATCGTAATCGTCGGCAACAAGCGAGACCTCAAGCACCGGCGCACTGTGTCCAGTGAGGAAGGTACGCTGCTCGCCCTGTCCTCGGATTGCGGGTTCTTCGAGATCTCCGCGGCCGAGACCTACCACGGCGTGGTACTGGTGTTCCACGAACTGCTCGAGCTGATCCGCGAGGCGAGGGCGGCCAAGAAGGGACCGGCCAGACTTAAGGGCATCGTCAGGAGCATGTCGGCGGTTTTTGGGAGAAGACGAGCCGATTAGGCTACTTGGACTGCGAGCAGGGGGCGTTAAGTCAACGGCTGCGTCGCTATAGCTGGCGACTTTAAACTCAAGGCTGCGAGGTGGTTGGCGGTCGTGTGCACGTGCGGCACGCTGAAGGTTCGAAGACGGTGGCGCACAACCGTTTCTGAGAACTCCACACCTCGAATACAGCGGGCGCTGAACCCGGTTGGTCGGACTGGTCGGTTGCACTGGACAGTTCTAAAAGTTGACAAATCAACTGTTATAAATGGAATGGTCTTGTAGGGCGGCAGTGTGGTATAATGGTTAAGGAACTGGGTTTGTAACCGAAAGGTTGCCGGTTCGATTCCCAGGTCGGACACTGCCGTTGTACCCTTGAGCAAGGTACTTCACCTGCATTGCTTCATCCAGCTGTATCAATGGATACTGTGTATAAATGCCAAAAAAATGCTGTAAGTCGCTCTGGATAAGAGCGTCTGCTAAATGCCTATAATGTATTGAAAGGGCTGTAAGCCACTTTTTTTCATCCTGTAATGCCATAGGTTACCCAGTGACGCAAATTAGTCGTTTGACATCTGCCTGACTTGTGTGCAGATATTCAAAACTCGAATGCAGGTGCCACCATTTCACCATGTAGCACAACAGATTGTGACTTGAGAATTGGCATGAAGAGTAAACATACTATGCACACCTATTAAAAAGTAGCACTTAAAATGACCATTACAATGTGACTTGTAAAATGTCTTTACTTGTGTGTATTGTCGTACTGTTGAGCACCCCCCTAAAAATCCTGGATTTAAAAAAAAAGTATCTGGTCACATGCCAAGGACTGGTCTTTTTTTTTTTTTTTGCCTTAAATTTTGTGTAAAAGCCACATCACAAATTTTTGGGGGAAATTTGAAGATTTTAAATCATGGACTAATTGTAAAATGTGTATATAGAGTACCACAGATAACTAAGTTTCCTAAATAAAATCATTTTTTAAAATTTCTGTGTCCTGTCAGTACATCAACACAAAGCATGATCAGCCTGTGATTTGTACATTATATATTTTTTAATGCGATGTGTATTGGCGTAATGGATGCATGTAATTACGCGGGCTAGCACTTGCATGGGAGCGAGACACCCAGTCTTTCCACTCAACATCTTGCACCTGCCGAGGACAAGGTGACACCCACTGTTTGAGGACAGGTAGGGTGTGAACGAGTCCCCTGCAGTTTCCATAAGGCCGTGACAGACTGACTCTGCATGCAGCCAAATACCCATCACATGACAATGCAGGACAAAAAAAACCTGATCAAATATATGTTGGAAAAACACCAACAAACTGAGTTTTCTTATAAAAGAACAGAGTTTGGGGTTGGGGGGTGGGTGTAATGTTGGTGAATCACATGGATGAAGGCTGAGGTTGTAATGTGTGTGGTCTTTTTATCAATTGATTCTATTGTGTGCGAGGTCCCAGAGTGCTATGAAACCTATAGTTACAAGACTTAGTTGGGGTGCCTGCCATGAATTCTACTGCCACCCCAATCAAACCCACCCACCCACCCTCTGCCTTCATACAAGCAGTCCTGATTTACACTGACAGAAGAATTTACTTCATGTTAGTCACCGTAAACCCACACCCTGAGCCAACCGCAGGAAGATGCCCCCCCCCCTCTTGAGTCTGGTTCTGGTTCTGGTTCTGGTTCTTCCAAAGGTTTCTTCCTGTTTTCCACCAAGGGTGCATTACAAAGCAGGATTACTCAATTGGCTGGATAACTGTACTGAGTAAAACCTGGAAAACAACAATCATGTTCCAGATTTGGGAGGGTTCTGGTAGAGTCCCTTGATAGAGAGAGTAGCGACATAGAGGGTCCGGAAAAATCTAGTCACGTGATTGCGTGGAGCCATTTTGAGTCCATCGTGGACAGGATCGGGATCGGACGCATATCGATTTTACGACAAAATGACAGGTTGTAGCGCTTGTGGGTGCACAAATAGAACGGAGAAGGGATTCAAGGTATATAGATTTCCATCAGATGCAAAAAGACGGGAAATCTGGGAGAACAGAGTCAGTCGTGTTGGATGGAAAGCAACTTCTTCCTCAGTTCTCTGCCAGGTCAGTGGTAATGGTCCCATATGCGTATTGAATTAACATGCACATATTTGTACTTTTGTGATGTCATTATTATGGAGTATGGTTTAAGACAAGAGAAAACACCCTCTACCTTTCCATGCGTAATTAAGAAAATTATGGACATATTTGTAATGCCTTGACGGCTTGAGTGTTTGTTAAATTTAAATTTGGTTTTTATTTTTAATTGCATGTAGTACAGTACGTATGTAGTATTTAAATGAATGCAGGGCCCCAATGGAAACCAGTTTTTAACTGTTTGGGCATACCCTGGGTAAAGAAATGCAATAAATAAATAAATAAATAAATAAACCCTAGCTTTTAAGAGTAGGTTATACCTAGGGATGTGCGCGTTTAGTCGACTAAACGTTGCTACCCTCGCTAGTCGGCACCAGAAATACTAGTCGGTTAAACATTATTTTTATTAATGTACACATTTAAATTACATATTGACATAATTTGCACTGAAATGTCATGTTTTCCTGGTCAAATGTTGCTTTATAAAAAAAAACGAGCATCCGTTACTAATGTTAACAACGCCCGATTAAACGAAATTTAAAAAAATTTTAAACGAAGGAAAAAAACAAAACGCATTAGCCTGTTCGCCCTGCAAGTTAAACAAGCGAGATGGAAAGAGTAAGTAGGCCTATCGCGTTGTTGAATAGGCCAATAAAACTAATCTAATGTCAAGTCGATCAGTAGGCCTAATTGTTATTTTTTTGTGGGCCTATTATTGGTAGTTTTTCTGATGACCGATTATTATTTTTTACTGTATTTGCTATGCGATCGCGTTCACCCAATGAAAATGCCGTTGTAATAATCAGGCACGTTTCCTAAAAATGTTTTGTTACGTTGAATATTGTTTTTAATAAATGTTATTTGTTAACTTATATTTAGTGAGTTGTTGTCATGTTTTGTAGGATAATGTGCAATGTTCATAATGCAAGGCGCAAAGTGCCACACATTTCAGCCGCATTTAAAATACGATTTGGTTATTGAAGTATGTGATTAACGGTTTCAAATGGCTCTTATAATATACGCAATATTTTTTCGTCGACTAGTCTAAGTTTAAATTTCCGTTTAACCGTCAGGGAAATTAGTCGTTAGGAACATCCCTAGTTATACCAAAGATTTATTTTCCCCCTTTGGCATGCACGGCATCTAGTTTAGCATGAAAAAAATATCACATTGCACCACTATCCAACGTGTTCCTATTTGTAATTCGCAGGTTCATTTCGAGTACCTGTCTAGTTAATTCCTTCTTTGTCATGGTTCTAAATGTCTGTGACTGTTCAATCACAACCAGCTCTGTGATTTTCTTCTTTATCATATGGCTCTTAGTTGTCATAAATCTTCTATTTTGTCATCTTCATATAATTTGTTCATTATCAACATGGAAAAGACCATTCCCATCTCTCATACATAGAGAACATAATGGAATACACGGTTCAATGCACTAGCGCCATACGGCGGCTCCACACTGAATGGACTCAAAATGGCGTCAAATCGTGAGTTGTCGCTACTCTCTCTATCAAGGGACTCTAGGTTCTGGGTTTTACTCAGTGCAGTATAGCCTAGGCTACTCCTGCTTCGTACCCCCTGGGGAGTTTTATTTATTTATTTTTACCCCAGGCTTAAGTTTGTGGTCATTTTAGGCTATGTTGTAAATCACATGTTTTCTAATAAATATGTTTTTGATGTGATTTGATTTTCATTCCAGAGATTCTGTTTTGGGGTTATATCAAATGACAGGCATGGATACGGAATTGTTCCAGTCAGTGGACTGTTGTGTGGTTCTCCCAGTTAAAACACTGAGGTCAATTACATTTAGATTGCCAAACCGGAAATATGACAAATAATCTGATTAGCTTTTTTAAATAAACCTCCAGTATAAATCCTATGCCGTGACAGCGATATGCTGTCGGTTGGACGCGCGATGAGCAACTCGCCCTTGTATGGTGTTATCCCCATCGCGTGGGCTCTTGCGTGGACGGTTGGCACGGTGACGAGCCTCCGGATTCTTATCACTATGACCACGCGAGTCACCTCTTCTCCCCATTCTAATTACATAACGGAAGCCTCTGCCTTCCCTAATAGCCTTTCTGACCAGGGTGACTGGACCGGAATTCCTCTGAAAACCTAGCTCATCAATATTCATCAAGGATGCAGGTGTATAGCACTGTTCTTTTGCCACTGGCCTTTGTGGCGAGGGTCTTGTTCTCAACTTTGCCATTGTCTCAGAACAGTCAGAAGACATCTAAACGTCACAGTTTTTATTCAACACAAGAACACACAAACTTGCATAGCTAGCTATCAGTACGTAATATCATGTTGCTTCTCTCATTCACTTGGAAAATAGGCATGCCGTTGCCATGGTGAGAGAACTGGCACCTTACGGAGATGCTAGTCAGACTATTGGTCAGAACAGAACAGGAGTCTGTGCATCTGGGCTGTGTGGAAACAGTGGTGAATTCAAGAGTTCTGTTTAATGGGGTAAGGAGCACTTGAATTGTCTTGCTGGCAATATCTCGCCATTCTCACTTCATAAAAATAAAAAAAATGTCAAAATGGGCTGCAGTACACCGACTTGCACTCTCCAGTTACAGGGTAGGTGCAGTTCCTCTTGTACCTGTGTGTTTGGTACTAATTGAACACTTGGATCTAGGCCATTGTGCTGGAGTCAGTGGGTATATACATAGAGGACACTGGGGATTCAGAGAGGGTGACCATATTTTGGTTTTCAAAAAAAGAGGACAGGGGTGGGAGGGCGTTATGAACATTAAGATAGAAGGACTTTTTTATAGGCTGTTTTTCACATTTATATACAGTCTATGGAACTAACAAACCTAATTACCAGACCAGGCATTTTTAGGAATTCAGAAATCCTGCCCAGATGGCTATTTTGTTTCACAGAAGAAGACATGTCCTGGTCATACTTGACAGCCATGAGATCGGCTAAACATGCCTGGCTGCAAGATTAGCTACAATCATGAGAAATAAAATCGAATGTGATCCTTTTGACTTCCAAGCTGATCTGACTGTGGAGTCAAAAGTACTTTTCAGTGCATAACTGCTAATTATTTTTTGGCGCAGCACAAGAGAATTCAAACAGTCCACCCAGTCCGACGTGTAGTGCGTCAACCAATAGGAGACAGTATAGCGCGAGCACGGGGTCAGTCTTTCAGTTATTCGCATTTTCAAATTCAAACAAGATGGAGGGGGGAAAAACTATTTTCGCGTGGAAGTGTTCACCCGGTAGAGTTAAATACATTTTTAATAAATGTATAAAGACAGCTGAACAGGCTTTCGCCCGGGGAATTGTCAGCGTATCCACAGCTCTATCAGGTTGGTGAAGACAAAACTTGGGTGTTACTTACTTACCGAACAAAGCTTACCAGGCTACTTTGGAGCTAGCTAGATATTCTGCAGTGACGTTAGCGAAAATGCACATCCAAAAAACGTGATGCGCGTGCAGGATAAATAATAATAATAATAATAATTATTATTATTATTATTATTATTATAAATAACGTAGATGAAGCCAATGGAGGCAGTTTCTGGTTTCCCGCCATTCCCATAACTACTCACTTGTGACTGACCACCAGACTCTCTCCCTCTTCCAATTAAGTTGTCTCTGGCTTCAGGGCAAATACAGGTATTGGGGAGCGGGAAAGGTTTTTCGGTTCTTCCAGTCCACCACTAAATCCGGTTTTCAGCGCCAGACGGAGACGAGCTGGGCTAACGAGAGCGACCCCAAGGGCGAGTGAGGGAGCAGCGAGGACAAGATGTTCCCATTAGCAGTTAGCTTGCTGGGAAATGGGGGAACGATTGGATTAGTGAGCTAATCAAATTGCGTAGGGGTGCCACATTAATCATGAAAACTGCTCTAATTCATCCCCTCACCCTGTCCTCCCTCTCTTTGTTCAGAAACGTACAGTCATCTAAAACATGGCTTACATTTAATGCAATTGATAATATTATGAATATACTGTATATCTTCCTGAGAACCAGCAGAAAAAAAGTATAAACGTTTTTTTTTGCAAGTGTTTTGTATGATAAAAATAACGTTGCAATGGAAATATTTTTTAAAATATCATTAATTTAATTTTACTGAATGTGCCTTGTAGTGCAGATTGCAGCATAGTAGAATATTTGGTTCTTGAGATTAATATCAGAGACTATATATATACAAATCACATATTTGATGTTTTTTTTTGTCAGTCCCAAGCCACCTCAGGAAAGTGTGTTCGACACCATCATATCAGTGGTCCTTCTCCACGGAAAGGAGCCAATCGCTGGCACCCACACCTCAGTTGTCAATAACGGTAGTTTGCATCCACGCTACATGGCAGGTCAATGTCTTCCCACATGGGCGGTGTAAAGGTGAGCCGCGTGAAGGAGACGGACGGTTCGGCCATCCGGTGAGATTGCCGTTACGCAACCGCTGGAGGAAAAGTAGGGCGATGAGACGAAATGTTGCGGATATGTTGCCCTGGTGACGCACATCACAAAAACTCTAAACTGATAGACTTTTCTGTTGGAGGAGTCGGCAGTGTGCAAAGCAAAGTACAGCCAGGCAAAGGTTAGCTGTGTGTCTGGCTGTGTTGAGTGTGTGTGTGTATTTGTGTGTGCTTGTATGTGCGAGAATGCGCGTGCGTGTGAGAGGGTGTGTGTATGTGCACATGTGTGTGTATGCATGTGTGTCTGCGTGTGTATGCATATGTTTGTGTATGTGTGTATGCGTGTGTGTGTGCCTGTTTTTATTGTGCTCTGTCTGCAGCCTTTTAAACAGTTCAGACTTGGAGGTTCTCCAGTTCAGGGTTCCTTATCCGTGTTCCTGGAGGTGTGTGTGTGTGTGTGTGTGTGTGTCACGGCTGGAGTTCACCTCCTCGACAAAACCGTGCCCTTGGGACCTGACCGCTGATACCGCCACTCTCCCAGGGGCAAAGATGGCGGCCGGGGGCCCTTTGAGCGCCGTGATTTACGGCTAGGCTAGCACTGCGGACGAGACTTTTTCGGATTGACTCGGCCGGTTAAAGACTAGCCCGACAGGCTGATTGATTGGTCTGCTGGGACGGGTCACTGCAGTTCGGATGACTGTACTGCGTGCCGCCCCGCAGGGGTATCACAAGAGCAGGGAGCTGGTGCTGTCTCTTTTGGCCTTTTTAAGACCAATTCCGGTACGTGCTTCCTCTTTTTAAAGGCCATGTACAGTGCTTGTCGAGATGTCACAAGGTAAAGTAGGCGACATTTCGTTTCTGCTGGAGATCTAGGCTTGCTGTAGCGTCCTGTCATTGTCGTCCACTCCATATTATGTAGTTCCCACCGAGAAATCAACGGCCCAGTTTTCTAGTATTCTGCCGTGCAGGTATAACTGAAAGATGATGCTCCCCAATGTAATGGGCCTCTGGAAACTGCCACCTGCAGCTGTCATTAACTTACATCTGGTTCTAAATTCTATTGAGTTCTAAATTCTGAATTCTGAGTTGATATCAGTTCACTGAAAAACAAAAAAACATGTCAATCTTAACAAGCGTTTTAGTCTTACATTGACACTTAAAATATAATTTCTATAACATTTTTGCTAAATAAAATAAAAAGATTGCCCGTGAGGTGACTCATTTCAAGATTTGCCAATGGGGTAAGATTCGGGCAATAATGGGGTAATTTCATGTGGCAAGCAATATTTTCTACTTGAGATAAAAAAAGACTCGTTACAAGACTTGTCGTTAGACTTAACACTTGTTAAGACTGACTTTTTTTGCAGTGTTGGCCTTGAACAATAGCCTATACCTCCACCGTCCCCACGTTCTGGCAGTACGGTAACCACACTTGACCCAAAGCTGTCTGACCTCTACATTTTCTACTGTGGTAGAAGCAATTGAAAATTCCCCAGTGGGAAAAAAAAACAACATTTTTAATGAATGTGCTCATTGAATGTACCAAGCTTGTAAAAATAGGTCTTTGGTGCTCTTGAGTAGTAGCCAAGAATGTGAGAGAAAAGATTAACCTCAACTCAGACGTGACTCAAAGCACAGGGCTGTTATTCTTTTTGAGAGCTTGTGTTAAATGTTTTTCATTTGCTAATAATTGGTTGCCTTCATATGTTTTATGCTTGGGAACATTAGTAAGAGTACTTACCCCACATACTCACCCTCCATTCCACGTAGCAGTCTTATATGAGAAGGGTTTGTGTGGGTGTGCGCTTTTGTCCGAGGCCTGCACCTCATTAAAATATGGTCTTGATTGAAGTTGAATCGGGTATTTTAAGTGCTGAGCCTCAACAAAAAAGCCTTTATCAGATAAGATATCGCCTCGGAACACAGAATATAGAATTATACAATATAGAATTATACAATATAGAATTATGGAATATAGAATTCAATAGAATTTAGAATCAAAGTCATAATAATGACAGCTGGGCCCCTCCAGTGTACAGAAGACACAGAGCACATGGGAGAGTTTTTCGGCTTCTGCGTGGTATTTAATGCCATACATTAAAAACCCCAGGGCCAATACATTATATCCCTGTTTAATTAAAGTAATTAATAGCAATGTTGGTTACTAAATCAGAGGTTCCCCAACTTTTTAATCTCAGAGTCAGAACCCCCTGAACTGACCACCCTGTGTCTGACGACCCCTTCCCTCCTGGAGAGCCACGGCGTCTGCTGGCTTTTGTTGTTACTCAGCACTTGAGGAGCACAGCCATTGATCAGTTAACGCCGTTGGTTACACAACTAACTCAGGTCACCTAGTTTCTTGGGTTTGAATCGGTTTGCTGATCTTAAGGCAAAAAAAAAAAAAAACCCCAGCAGACTCTGTGGCTCTCCAGGACCAGGATTGAGGGTCACTGCATTAATTATACTGTATGTTAATCCTGGCGGAAACCAGTCTAAAATAGCTTTAAAAGCTTAACGGCTGTATTTCCCCACCTAACCCTCCTGTAGTGAGAATGAATATGTATTCAGTGTACAGCCAGAGTGTACAGGGGGGGCGTTCTGCCCTGTAGAGTGTGACTCAGCATGGATTCTCAGAGCTGCGCTCCCATTGGCTGTTCGTGGCCCCCTGCAGACTCTCTGTGAGAGCGGCAGGCGAATCATTAACGGCGTCGGGCTGATTGGAATGCTTTCACCTCCCGCGTCTGCAATGACCTCCCTGAGCTCGCTCGCACGCACCTGTACACACACACACACACACACACACACACACACACACAAACAAACATGTACACACACACACACACAAACATGTACACACACACACACACACACACACACACCTGTACACACACACACACACACACAAACAAACATGTACACACACACACACACACACACACACACACACACAAACATGTACACACACACACACATGTACACACATGTACACACACACACAAACAAACATGTACACACACACAAACGTACACACACACACCTGTACACACACACACATGTACATACACACGCGCACGCACACACACTCACCTGTACACACACATACACACAAACATGTACACACGCGCACACACGTATACACATTCATATACCTGCTCTGCACACACATACATGTAAACACACACTCTCTACACACACACACACACACACACACACAACATTGCTTTCCATTCACCCCCCTGTCTAACTGTATTTATGTACAGCAGTAGCTTTGATTTCCAGGCTTACTGTTTGTGTATCCATATCTGCAGTATGAATATGCCCTATATCCGTATGAAGCCAGACTCTCTGTAATATCCTGGCTGATTCCTGAGGGAAATTAAACCAGTGACTTGCCTGCAAATGTGTTATTCACAAGTCACACCATCTCCAGCTTTCTCCTCAGTGAGTGCACGCACGAACGCGCACACACACACACACACACACACACACATATGCAAGAAGGTGTGTGAATCTTCTCGTAATTAAGCTGCAATGTGGTGGAGACATCAGAAACCACAGCAGACACTTCAGTGTACCACATATACCGTGTGTGTACCACATATACCACGTGTGGAGCCACATTCAGACCCATCAATTGAGAGGACTTCACAGAAACCGCATCGCTGGTCATTGTGTTGCCCTGGTAACGGAAACCCTCCTGCCCGGGTCAAGGCTATAAAGACAATTACGTGCTGTCTGCCGCAGTCATCACAATCCGCTATGACAAGATCGGGTTTCAGGTCCGTACTGTAGCCTCACATTATTGCTGCAGGGATACTCAAGTCTGCCCGCTGGAAGCCAGCAGTGGTGCTGCATTTTATTCATCCTTTTTAATCTGGCTAGTTTAGACCTGGGGGCACCAGTTGAGTGTTATCTCTGGCTCAGAAAAATTTATATAGCTAAAAATTGTCATATAGTTGGGCCTGCATAGAACTAGGCGGGCCAGAACTACCTAAGTGTTCATTCACAGGTGGGTGTGGTGGTTCAGCCCAGGTAAATGGGTGGGGCCAGGATGCTATATAGGTGACTGTGGCCCACCATTTATTCTGTAAAAAGTAATTTAAAAAAAAAAAATTTTTTGAGAGCAACTGAAGCAATGAGCTTCAGTTTTCCCAGGAGAATTGTTGAAATTCCACACATTTCCGTAAATTATTAAACGCGTGTTTTTCAAGCAACGTGACGGCGGTGGACTCTGCAACAAGACACAAGGAGACTTGGCGCGCGTAATGAATCTTTCTGTCCGTGCCCCTGCCCACAACCTTTGCAACGCAGGTTAAAAGCATTGTTGTGATTTATCTTCCCCTTGAGCAGCACAATACCCCAAGCAGCCCCTTAATCAGCCCCTGAATACGAGGGTGGCGCCCCCTGTGGAAAGCTGAAGGAACGTGGTGGGGGGTCTGGCTGGAGGTCTCGTGGGGAGGTCCGGTGTATGTGGCGTAAGAATGGAACTCCACACAAACACACACACACACACACACACACACTATGGAACCTCTGCCCAGACTCACCCACTCCTTGGGGGGTGTAGTGTGATAAACCATTAACTGACAATGTCACATCCACATGATCAGTACAACGGGGTCAAAGAATGTTTTTACTGAGAGAAGGTACACAGTAACACACTACACTGTATTCATTTAAAAGAGGGTTCTCTGGTCTAACGCCTTCTTTATTTTTGAGATGAGTTCTGTTTCTTGCATATGGAATGAAGGAGTCGTTTCACTGTGTGTGTGCGTCAATGCGTGTTCGTGAATCAGTGTACGCATGTTTGTGTGTGTGTGTGTGGGTTGGTGGGTGGGGTGGGGAGGGGTTTGGGGGTCTGAATGTATTTCTGCTCTCTAATGTTTTTTTTTACTCCAAAATTCTGTCTCGCGCTAATGAGATTCCACAGGTGTTTAAACTTTTGTACAGTAAAAATAAAATAAAAAAACTGCACAAGAAAAATGAAAAAATTTGAAAAATCTGAGTAAAAATGGCATGATGAGAAACACAACATGCCCCCCGGAGAGCGTGTTAAAACCAGGAACGAAGGAGGGAGGGAGGGAGGGAGAGGGAAGGAGAGAGAGGGAGAGAGGGCACAGCGGGTGCACACTAGGGTGAGGGGTGTGGAGGTTAAACATTACCCAGCACTGACAGCTGAGGTGACTTAAAACTGTCGAGGGTAAAAATAGGTTTAGCTCAGCCAAGCGTCCCGTTCCCTCCCCCTCGGCCCTAAAAGTTTGGGCATTCCGCGCATTCCTGGCGTTCCTCCGGGTGACCTGCGCGCACGGCGCCCCGCATTCCGAGCGCGGAGGTAGAGAGGGGCACGGGCCGACGGACACAGAGCGCCCTTCTCTCGCTCTCTGCGCACCTGGCCCGCGCTCACTCAGCACGCGCCACACCTGTTCTCCCCGCCCGGCTCGTGAGGAGGTGATGTGTGTCTCTCTTCTCTCTGTCTCTAACCTTGACACAATGGCCCCCCTCCGTGAATTACCAGCCTTATTTTCCTACCTTCCTCCTTGGTCCTCATGTGAGTAGATATAATGTATTTTAATGCCCACTGTAATACTCGTCATTTGTGTCTTTCTTTTTAAAGTATGTGCTTTTTATTGCGCTCTTGGCCAGGTTCTCCTTGAGATTGTATATCTTACTGGGAGTTCATTAAATAGATGAACAGATAAATAAGTGAATTAATTCATTTTGAATCCACTTGTGTATTACCCTCCCTGTTTACACACAGGCACACACTGGCCAGCTGAAATGCTCGCACCCGTGTGGGTTGTGATGTCAGCGTTCTGCAGTGATGTCACTGATGAGTTTAATCTGATTTGTCCTCGTGGTCATTCATCCAGTCTTAAGTCGTCAAAGTGATGTACTGCAGCCGCACTGCCTTTCACTTGTGGAGCCACAAGCAAACTTCAAATTTAAGTTTTTATGCTTTTTCTCACAGTTTGGCGTGTCCGGTCGTATTCGCCATCCGCGTTCAGCACAGGAACCGCCACTATTCGCAGACGAGCGCTCGCTCTCCTCCCGAACAGGTGACGCCAAGCCGTTCCTTCCTTTCACACCGCGGTCTGCACCTTGAGCTTCACACAGACGTCAGTCAGAGGAAGACACTTTGGGCGTTAATATTTTTGCGTGTGCTAAAAAGTAAATCGGGCCTTTCTGTGCTGTTTGATAAATCAGACTGTAGGCATCGAACTGGCCAGCAGTGTCGCTAGTGAGTAATGAGACATGACCACCCCAGTTGGCTGAACCTCTCCCTCCATTGCAAATCTATGGCCAATTAAAACAGTGCCTTAACAGATACCTGGCCATAGTTCCCTCCCACACTGGATAAGCATCTTAACTTGACCTATGCACCTAGAAGTATGCCCTTTACCCCCTGTGTAAAAAGTATGATCTGCACTGTCCCGCTGGGGGTTGACGCTGGTGCTGCTGCCTCCCTCTCCACTCTGTTGGATCCAAGTCAGCCTGACGGCGTTATGACGGTGTGTTCCTAACACAGCTCTGGCAGCCATGCTCCTTCCCTCTGAAGGCCGAACTCTGTTTGAACACCAAAAACAGGAGATGGTCTTCCTTGCGAGGACGACCAAAAAGCAGTGAGTGAGATCAGCCGATGGCTGGCTCTTCTTCCCGCTGTGTAGGGACCTCCCTGTTTGGTCCAGGGGGCAAGCGTTGATTCCTCAGCTGATGTTGAGGCCTCTGTCGCTGCTGTCTGTCTCAGGAGGGGGTCCTCTGGTCTGGTACTCCCTCTGATCTGGTACGCCCAACTGTCTGCTGCTCAGCTTTCTTCCTCCGGGTCTGGCCCGGTGGTTCTGCTGCGGGCCTAGGAGACACCGAGAGAGAGGCGGAGACCAGGGAGAAGGCCCAGCAGATAGCTGGTAGAGCACCGGAGAGAAAAACCCTTCCGGGCCGACTCTCCGGGCAAGTTCCGCACTCCTCTCTAGCGTCCGCAGCAGTAGCACCGATCCCGGAGCGCGGGAAATTTCTGGCAGGGGTTTTTCTGGTGCTGTCTTGGCTTTGGCGTTGGGGTTTGACAGGCCGCGGTCAAGCCACTGTAATTGCCATTGCCCGACCTTGTCCGACCTTGTCCGCCGGCCTGGTTCAAGGTCAAGCCACTGGTACTGTGTTCTTCCACCAGTTCAGAAAGAGAAAAAAAGAAAGGGGCGGAAACAGAGAGATAACCCCCCCCCCCCCTAAGCTATAACCCACCTGCAAAACCCTTCACCTTAGACTCATGGGTAGTGTGAGGCAAAGGATTTATACGTTGCAGAAAGAAACTAAGGAGCGTATATTTGCCTGGAGAGGAGGGAGAACCTTGATCATAGTATCTCCCCTGCCAGGTATGTGCCTCGTTTCCAGAAGCCAGCTCTGCAGCAAACGCATGCAACCCACCTCCCCTCACATGCACACACACACATGGGCTAAACGTCATTGTGGAAAACACATGCAGGGTAAAGAGGCCAGAACAGAAAAGATCCTGGGTAATTCATGGCGGCTGGCCCCTGTGTGCACTGCTGAGTGGGGCATTGTAGCTAATTTGGCCCCGGGGGAGCAGCGGTAAACGGTGGAACCGGTGTCTGCTGAGTCCTTTATGAAATTAGCTCCGTGTGAAGTCCAGGCCACACGCTGGGGCGGGGCTGTCCCTCACCTGGACTCAGGCAAGCGTACACGTGTTTCCAACCCACCCCCCCCTCGCCTGCCCATCCTCCGGTAGGAACAGAGTCCCAGGTGGCTTCTTCAGTTTCACAAATGCTTCTTCTTGCGCTAAAATACCAGAGACGCCAATTTAACCAGGAATACCCCATTGAGATCTAAATCTCTTTTGCAAGGGTGACCTGACATAAAACAAGTTTCCCAACAAGACATTTGGCGATGACGTTACGAACATCATACAACGTAAGAAGAGCCAATAGCTCACATTGAAACGTCATATTGTTCAAAATGGGGAATATATCCATCTTCTATCTATCCTATTAAAAAAAAACGACCTTCTCTTATCAATTCTTGTGACAAAGGATTACCTATCGCAGGTGTGTTATGGCCAGACCATTACTTCTACTTGGAATGTTGCCGATTTACAAATGATTTACAAATATCGCTCTGGATAAGAGCGTCAGCTAAATGCCTAAAATATAAATGTAAAAAAAAAAAAAAAAAAATTGTTATAGAAATGGCACTAAATTCCCAGCATGCACCACTGTTGGCTTCTCCTGCTGTGCTGGAGAGATCCCGCCTCCTGCCATTCAGGCACTGTGTAATTGACGTGTCGGCTGGTGGGACGTAGTGTGAAGCCTGACGTGCTAATACAGCCGGCTTTACTTCCACACAAAGCGCTGCCAATCATCACACACATGTGCATGCACGTGTACACGAGCAGCCACAGGCTTCAGCACGCATACACACGTGTGTATCCGTCCATCTCGTAAATACCTGAAACCAACTTTCTAAGGACAAGACTAATTGTCCTGTTCACGGCATAATGCAAGGAACGGATACCTCTTCCCTAAACGTCATACACGGCACTGCTAGAGCTTTGTGAAGCATCGGGTCCTTAGAAGGAGGTTAAACGTAATCGTGTTTGAAAGAAAGAGCCGTGTCCTCAACTCCAGACAGAAGCAGGAATAAGGAGTGTGTGAAAGAACAGAATTGGGCACCAGATTGGGGGGAAATTCCTCTCATAACCCCATAAAGAGAAAAGGGTGGTTAGACAGAATGGGCTAATGGGAGCAGGTAATCCTCTTACCCAGGGTTCTGTGCTGTTTTAAACAGGAAAATGCATGAAATCCCGTTTTCCGGCCAAAGTAACGTGACTCTAAACTCTAATCTAAACGGCACGTTTGCACACCTCCCTACACCCCCCTCCCCCCTCTTCTGTTTAAATGCAAAAAACAGCTTGTTTTTGCATGTTTTTTTTTTTCGTTGCAATTTTTGCCCCCCCCCCCCCCCCTTCTTCCAGAAAATTCCATGCCCCCATTGGACTCGTGTGAAAACAGGCTTTGCCACGCTTTTGTTATCTTGTGTTGCAGATTTCATGTGACCCCACCCCGCCCCCATACAAACTAAAAAGGTAAACTTAAGCAAAAAATCCAAGATCTGATTTCAGTGGATTTTTTTCGCCAATATTGTGAAATGCGTCTGAAAACAGGACGAAGAACAATGCGTTGCACTGTCCGGCCCCCAAAACTTATCCAGCGTAACGCAATCGTGCGATCATATCTCCTGATCGGCTTTTAACAGTTTATCTCTAACTGTAAGCCTGTAAACCAAAACACCAGAAGCTTACAGGCCCTCTATGGGGGAAAACATCATAAACAAACTGTCCTACAAAAATCTGAGGTTCAGCTACATAGCCTATGATAAGGGGGCAGTGGAAGACGGGGCCGGGGGGCTAAATAAACAAGCTCCGTTTGATGGACAGGGACCACAAAACTGTAGCAGGTACACTCTGAGGGGGTAAGGGATATCAACCAGGATGTCATGCTGCTCTCTGTCCCTCTATGTCCCTCTCTCTCTCCCTATTTTTCTGTTCCTCTCTTTCTATCTCTGTCCCTCTATCAAATTCAAATGTGCTTTATTTGCATGACAAGTAAACTTCTGTTGTACAAGCATTGATACATAAATGACAGACAATAAACACTCCCCATATCCAAGAAAGATGAGAGAAAAAAAAACAAAACATGAACAACAAACCCCCTCCCCCACCAATACACATAATCCCAGGTCAAAAGACATTTAGTCGATATACATAGAAAACCTGGCAGTATTAAAATGAACATGAGCCTTCTATCTAGCTCTCTCTCTTTCTCTGTCATCCTCTCTCAGGGATGACTAGGGGCAGGTAACGGATGGGAGGTACACAGAGCGGGGGCAGGTCTCATTCAGGGCTGGGGCAGGTTTCGTTCAGGGGAAAAGCGGTGTGGTGGGCGACAGGCCCGGCGGTGGTCAGCAAACTCTGGTATGAGACCGCTCTGCCGTTTTCTTTGGCCAAATCTAGCCTCACCTCACGCCTTGTACTTAGTCTGTTCATTTATTTATTTATTTTTTTGTGGATGGAGCTTAAAGGGATGTTCTCATTAAAATGTAAACACCGACATCTGAAACGACATCATATACTGTAATTTTAGCGAAAATATCGTCCTTGTGCACTCTGTAATCATATGTGCATTTTCGTTTCCAACGACGACGCTTGTAAAGCTGTTGTTAAACTTTATTTGAGTGGATTTCGGCGGTTAATTTACAGCAAGTTAGCCTGGGGGCAATTATATCCAGTGGTTTAGGTGCTAATTGTTAGCATTGCTCCAATTCAGGATTTACAATAATTTAGCTACAGCGGCGAAACCAGGACAGCTTAACATCCTATTTCGGTGGTGAGTAAAACCATATCTAATTTTAAAAAATGGGTGAACTATTCCTTTAACCTCAGGAAGGTTTACCTCTTGGGGGGTGAGACTTATGACGAATGGATGGGGGAGGGGGGGTCCATTAAAATAGAAATTGATGCACATAACTGAGTGTGTGTGTGTGTGTGTGTGGAGGTTGAGAGGTTTCAAAGAAATGTAAATAAAGCGAAGGAAATGAAAATAGAAGCGGGACTGAAAACGCAGTCTCTGACGCAAAGCGCCAAACCAGACAAACTCGGATTGACCATCCTCGGGTTCTGCCGTCATCGTCGTCCTCTTCATGCAGCCAGAAGACTGGGTGTCGCCCGTGGCGCCGCAGATGGGCCTCCCTTCCCCCCAGCGCTCCCGTTTCTGAGACGGACGAGCGACGGGGGGCCCAAATGGAAAGGGGCCGAGAGCGACGCCAGGGCCCGTGTGGCTCACGCGGAGGAGCCTGCTGCCCGTGTCCACCAACCCCCAGGCTGCCCGTGTCCACCAACCCCCAGAGAGGAGTCACCATCTCCCCCTCGTGTGGAGCGGGGTATGGCCGCCCATACCATCTGTCACCTGTCTTTCAAACGTGCCTCGCCAATGTGCCCTCCATGCCACGCAATATAATGCGTGGCGTTATATTGAATAGTATTGTATTATTTCAATATATGTATTGAAATAATACATATACAGGTGCAGCTCAAAAAATTTTAATATCGTGAAAAAGTTCAATATTTTTTGTCACTCATTTCAGAAAGTGAAACATATATTATATAGATTCATTACACATAGAGTGAAATTTTTCAAGTCTTTATTTCTTGTAATTTTGATGATTATGGCTTACAGCTAATGTCTCACCAAAATAGAAGAAAATTTAAAATTTTTTATTTTTTTTTTTAACATATTTTTAATATATATATATTTATTATTTGCTGCATATCCTTTGCATGTCCTCTACTTCAGTCAAACATCAATCAATCAAACATCTCTTATTTATCTTATATTTTTTGTTACAAACTATACTATAACCTCTCTGCATTTCATTTTTTTGAAAATTGGAATTGGGGGGGGGGTCCTAGATTCAGCTGTAAATGTACTGGCGTACAGTATGGAAACACATGATGGGCGAAAAATGGGTACGTCATCAAGGGGTCTAAGGTATCAAACGACCCCCAACATCACACTCGCGCCCAGGATTGAGAGTAGATGGATCCTGGAAGGGTTTAGGGTTGTTTTTCTCCTGACTTTTTTTCAGGAGTCTATAGAAAAATGAGAAAAATGAGTCAGAGAGAATAACCCTTGCAGTGATCCATCCACATCTACTCCATATCTGGCAACAGAGTGATGGTTTGGGGCTCGTTCGATAGCTCAGACCCTTGATGACTTACAGCCATTTAGCCAGCCATGTGTTCCATACTGTACCAGTGTAATTTATAGCTGAATCTAGTCTCACCCCCCAATTATCATAGAGATCAGTTCAAATGCAGAGAGGTTATAGTATCGCTTGTATATATATCGAGTCTTTTGATGTTGATTGGTCACAGACTTCAGGAAGTAACAGCATGCAAAGGATATGCGACCAAATATTAAATATGATACTTTAAAAATATGTTAAAGCAAAATATTCTAATTTTCTGAGACACTGAATTTTGGGTTTCATTAGCTGTAAGCCATAATCATCAAAATTACAAGAAATAAAGGCTTGAAATATTTCACTTTATGTGTAATGAATCTATATAATATATGAGTTTCACTTTCTGAAATGAGTGACAAAAAATATTGAACTTTTTCACGATATTCAAATTTTTTGAGCTGCACCTGCATGTATTATTTAAAATAATAATAATACATATATTTTTAAGTAACAAACGACAAAGTCAAGAAAGGAGAAACATTTTGTTGAGGGCAAAATTTTTTCTTTGTCCAAGTTGAGGGCATAGGCTGAATCCCACACAGCAAACGTTCAGTGTGAACTCAACTCTGGGAGAGCGTTTTTAACTCTTGACAGTGTGCAATGTGGGGTGGGGTGGGGGGGGGGGGGGTGGGTTGCTGCACAGAATCTTACGCGTACACTTGCAGAGAGGAGCCTGGGTGCGAATAACGACAAAACGTGGAGTCTCACTGTCTCTCCTCTGCTGCACACGAGCAGACAGCACGGGTTTGGCGCCACCCCCACCACGCTGCCACATAAGCGCACGTTGCCACGGCATGCGCCCAGAAATACAGGAGGGAGGGGGACAGATTCCCGAAAGTCACAGTCCTGACAATAGAACCGCCCCTCGCCGCTGTTTGTCCCAGTGAGAGAGCAGAGATGTTTGCCCGTTCACAAGCGAGAAATAAGAGCGCCAGGTGCCTTATGTTGTGTTTTTTCTTCAGGTTTAAAGGAGAGATAAAGCCCCCCCCAGCAGTGCCGCGCAGCGGGGGGCTAACAGGCCCTTGTGTTTGTGTGAGTGCCTGGAGGTCGGGCTACATGTGTTCGCGCGGAGAAGGGAGAAGCCACCGAATGTGCTTATTCCCGCACATCTGTCACCATGAGACACAGGCTCACTGGTACTCACCTGGTCTGACAGGTGCCGTTAACCCCCGTTAGACACGGCTTCGCGGTAACTCCGCTGTGTTTTTGTCAGATTGCTCTCCCGTTAAACATTACGGTACAGGCATTTGGCATGCTGGGCTGCTCGTAGACAGTTTTTCTACGGTCCATCTTCTAGACACGGTGGTAGGATAATTCACAGCGCTCAGAGTATTTCGTTTAAAGTTAAAAAATTATATTATTTGGGCCGCCGCGGTGGAGTGGAGAGCCCCGTAGTGAATGAGGGAATGAAAGAGTGGAGAGTGATGCACATTTACACCCACGCAAGCGCTTATTATTTTTCACATTCACACACACACACGCGTATGCCTACAAAAATAATTGCCATACGCGCGCACACACACACACCTGAGGGACAGTCATCATTACACATACGCCTACAGAAGTAATTGGCATATGCGTACACATACCTGAGGGACAGTCGTCATTACACACATGCACAAGTGTGCCTACAGGATTCAGTGCCACACACCCCCAGCACCACATCATGTGGCATCCCAGAAGGTCACCCACGTTGCCGTGGAGTTTACTGCACTCGTGTCTTCCTCGCTATGACCCTCTCTTACCTCCTCCTCATATCACGCTCGTATCACTACCGTTGGCACACAGACAGAGAGGGGATTGAGAAACCATATTTGCTGTCTCTTTGTTAGTGTCTCTCACCAGTGAGACTGGAAATTTTTCAGTACAGATGGTCTGTTAAACCTCTGAACTCACATGCGCTAAAAGCATGCTCATCCTCCTCAAAGCTATACCCAAACAGCCCTTTATGTAACAGGCCAGACAAACAGATGGACAGAAAGGCATACGTAAATGTAAAAAAAGTTGTGTGTGTGTAAAATCCTCATAGAAAATTATAATTTTTCAATTAATTTCAACTACATTTCAGTTAATTTTCTGAACTGGCAGCAAATGCCATGGAAACAAGCAAATAACCCCATAACCGTCTCAGCCATTTGCCCATCACTTGGAGTAAGAGCCCCGTCTGGTGGCCAAAAGTGGAACTGCAGTACGTGTCGGAGCTTGGAGTCTGCCGGTTTTTGTTATATACTCAACACTTATATACTAAAGGTATACTACAAAGTTGGATTACTGAGTTAGCTGGATGAGGGAATGAAAGAGTGGAGAGCCCTGTAGTGAATGAGGGCCTAAAGGAGAGATGTGAGGAGGGGTGGAGGATGAGAGGGGCCACTTCAGGGCCCAGATGGTTATCTCATCTGCCAAGACCCAGTGTGCAGATACAGGTTCTTCATCACCGGCCCTGCCGAGCCCCGCCCCATCCTACATCTTAGTGCGCCCCAAAAACATACAATTTATCGCCTCCCCTCCCCCAAATAAATGGGAGCTGGTTGTGTAAAGGCCCTATATGTTCCACTTTGGTATTTTACTGAAGGTATTACCTTTCTTTCACCTAAAGGATTCTTAGAAGTGTTTTTTCAACAGCCAAATAATTGAAGGGGGAATTACTCCAGTGGAAGTTAATAAATAAGGAATATCTCTAAATACGTATTGGGATATATACACTATATGGCCAAACGTATGTGGACACCCCTTGGTCTGGGGCTGTTTTTCATGGTTCAGGCTCGGCTCCTTAGTTCCAGTGAAGGCAAATCTTAACACTACAGCATACAATGAGATTCTAGATGATTCTGGGTTTCCAACTTTGTGGCAACATTTTGGGGAAGGCCCTTTCCTGTTTCAGAATGACAATGCCTCCACGCACAAATAGAGGTTCATACAGAAATGGTTTGTCGAGATCAGTGTGGAAGAACTTGACTGGCCTGCACAGAGCCCTGACCTCAACCCTATCAAACACCATTGGGATCAATTGGAAAGCCGACTGCGAGCCAGGCCTAATAGCCCCACATCAGTGCCCGACCTCACTAATGCTCTTCTGACTGAATGGAAACAAATCCACACAGCAATGTTCCAACATCTAGTGGAAAGCCTTCCCAGGAGAGTGGAGGCTGTTATAGCAGCAAATGGAGACCAACTCTATTTTAATGGCCATGATTTTTGAATGGGATGTTGGAGGAGCAGGTGTCCATATACTTTTGGCCATGTAGTGTATTTAGGAAAATCTTTGTTGTATAACACAACTTAAGTACAGTTAAGCATGAATTAAACTTAAAGTTGAGGGGAAATTTCACGCTGCCACTCTGACTCACGTTCTCTTTTATAGGTGCTCTGCTGTAACACAGATGAATGTTTTGTGGCTCATCCGATATGCTCAAAATGTTCCCAAACGTAGACGCTGCCCCCCTGCCGAAGACTCGCATGTCGACGGACGCGGACTCCAGCACGAGCCGAGGTCCCGCCGACTGTTTTCCGCCATTCCGCGAACGGTGGAAGAGCACAGCTTCGGCCCCTGCTCTGCGGTGATGTCACAGTCTTCCGGTGTTTGTGAAACTGGCCTTGGTGGCAGGAGGAAAATTAAAATAGAAATACATTTTTTTTTAAATTCACCCAATAATAAACCTCCCCGGCTCTCCTGGGGCCTTGGTGAATGCATGCGCAATAATAACAGATTAAAAAAACAAACAGCCATTTTAATGGGTTTTTAACCTTTAAAATGGCCGTTTGTTTTGTACTGTCGGCTCTCCTCTTCGTAAACAAAAGGCAGAGCTCTGGCGTTAACGGGAAAAGAGCGAGCGAGAGAGAGAGAGAGACGGTAAGTGTGGGTGGAGAAGTGCGGGAAATTAGGCTTTTGTTTTTTCCGGCTTGTACGGCAGTTCCACATGTTGACGCCTTCTTTAATAGTGTGAGCCCACCTGCCCGCCCGCCAACCCACCAACAGCTTTGCTATCAGGTCTCCACGTGACATCACAGTGTGTGCGCTGAGTGAGAAGCTCTTATCGAGCACCGGAGGTAATTAAACAGCTGTGGAATAGAGGGTTTATTTTCTGAGCTGTGATGCACATTTACACCCACGCAAGCGCTTATTATTTTTCACATTCACACACACACACGCGTATGCCTACAAAAATAATTGCCATACGCGCGCACACACACACACCTGAGGGACAGTCATCATTACACATACGCCTACAGAAGTAATTGGCGTACGCGTACACACACCACAAGTGTGCCTACAGGATTCAGTGCCACACACCCCCAGCACCACATCATGTGGCACCCCAGAAGGTCACCCACGTTGCCGTGGAGTTTACTGCACTCGTGTCTTCCTCGCTATGACCCTCTCTTACCTCCTCCTCATATCACGCTCATATCACTACCGTTGGCACACAGAGGGGATTGAGAAACCATATTGGCTGTCTCTTTGTTAGTGTCTCTCACCAGTGAGACTGGAAATCTTTCAGTACAGATGGTCTGTTAAACCTCTGAACTCACATGCGCTAAAAGCATGCTCATCCTCCTCAAATCTATACCCAAACAGCCCTTTATGTAACAGGCCAGACAAACAGATGGACAGAAAGGCATACGTAAATGTAAAAAAGTTGTGTGCGTGTGTAAAATCCTCATAGAAATATATATTATAATTTTTAAATTAATTTCAACTACATTTCAGTTAATTTTCTGAACTGGCAGCAAATGCCATGGAAACAAGCAAATAACCCCATAACCGTCTCAACCATTTGCCCACCACTTGGAGTAAGAGCCCCGTCTGGTGGCCAAAAGTGGAACCGCAGTACGTGTCGTAGCTTGGAGTCTGCCGGTTTTTGTTGTATACTCAACACTTATATACTAAAGGTATACTACAAAGTTGGATTACTGAGTTAGCTGGATAACTGCACTGAGTAAAAACCCGGAACCCTCCCCAATATTAAACATGGAAAAAAGCTGTTCCGAGTTTTACTCCGTGCAGTTATCCACCAAACTCAGTAATCCTGCTTCGTAGTGTATCCCCCTGGTTTCCTTGGGTCTGAATTGGTTGTTGATTCGAACATGAAAACCAAATCATATGATTGTACAGGACCATGGTTGCAGTTTATATGGAGTAAATGCTTGTTATGCCTCATAAATTGTCTTGCTGGTGTTTTTTTTTTACTGCAATGAAGGGCAGGTGTTTCCTGATCTCTCAGGTTCTCAGGCAGTGTGGTGATGAGGGGTCGACTTAAACTCGGGGAGCAAAGCTTCATGAACCCCAAAAATAGGTTAGAGCCATCATGTGCCGTCTATGTCTCAACTGATCTGAACCAACCAGAGGTGGTAAAAACACCTGCTTGTTGTGTTTTGTGACTTTGGTTTTATAGATCAGTAACTGCTGTTCTAGCAATATGCACTTATTTGTAAGCAACTCTTTAGAGAGTGCCTACTGTACTGTAAGGTGTAATATGCATGTAAATCTTTATTGGGGGGGTGGAAGGGGGGGGCGGGAGCATCATTCACACTCGTCCCTCTTGACCTATGGCAAGAGATGTTTGTTTTTCCGGTTTTGTCTCTTAAGCATACAGACAGTTCTGACCCACAGTACAGGCAGAGGGAGCTGTTGGAGGAGGAGCCTGCCGATGACTCACATCGCCATGTCGATTATAGAATCTCAACTACATCACAAGTTTGGTGATGTCGCAGCCTTCTAGAACAGGGTCGTCCAACTCCGCAACTTGAGGGCCACGATGTCCGCAGCGAACATTTGCCTTTGAGAACAAGGTGCGTGGATTCCCTCAGCCAATCAATGAATTACATTTAAGATCAAACAAATCAAAAAACAGACAGGAAAATGACGTTCTACTATAAGCGGTATTGATGGGGTCCCTCTGAACCGAATCCCACCACCACAGTATAGTTACAGTGCGTTTCTAAACTGGGGAAAGAGAAAATGGGGCTAAATAAATTTTTTATTATTATTCACACTTTAGCTCTGTCAGGGTCAGGGTTAGGGTTATGACACCACACACGCAGGTTTCACAAGTGCAGCCTTCCGATACCGATTCTATATTCATCGATTTATTCAGGCCAAAAATTAAACGCAAGGCATTACAGCAAGAACATGACGACACAAACCAAAATCGCATTCAGTTTTTTGCACGACAACATTAGCATTTAATGCCTTCAATGGGCGTGGCTGTGTTAAGATTGGGTTGCGTTACACAGGCGGGATTTATGGAAATCCCTCAGCTTTCATTAAAAAAATAAGACATCGCCCCCTTCCCCAAAAATTAGAGAGACATCTGTAACACACCAGTGGCCTTCATAATAAAAACCATAAATCATTGAAAAATATGGTTATTTACAATACCGTACAATATTTAACATGTTTCAGATGTGCTCGTCATTCAGCTTCACAACAGTTTGTGAGCTCAGACCACATGATCATCGCCATGGCGATCACGGAATCTTTCAATTACATCCCAGGTGTGGTGACGTTGCCACAGACACACGCACGATCTTTAAAAGGCACCCAAGGTGGCTGATAAAAATACACAAGGAAAGCGGGGACAACAGTGATTGGTTGGACGTGCCAGGAATTTTAGAACTCCGCCTTATTTGGAAATTTGGGTAATTTTCAAACAGTAACTGACATTTCCCAGAACAAAATATGTACATGTTATTACAAGCTTATTATACTCCTTACAAGCGCTAATTAGTTAAATACAGTAAACAACAGCGATGCAAACCTTAATGATGGGGAGCAGCCTTATGTGCCCCTTCAGTCTCTTTAGATGATTAAAAAAATCGGCCTGTAATTACTTTCCAAACAGGCAATACTGTGTGAAACCAGGTTGCAAAATTTGTTAAAATATATCCAGCTTCCTCTCTCAACCACATCCAGTACCAAGTATGAGCACGGATAAAGAGTTCTGTTGTAGTACACAGCTGTCTTTCACCAAGACAAGGGAGCTCATCCCTCTCTGAATTATTTGGAACAGGCCAAAGCATTAATAAATGGCAGGTGGACAATACCATTACCTTTAAAACAAATGGGAGGGGTGTGAGAGACTATCTCCTGGGATGTGGCCAACAAGAATTCTGTCCACTTTTATGAATTAGCCTATGAATTTCTGTTTTAAAACACACATTAACATACAGTATAAGAATGAACATGTCAGTGTACACACCTCCCAAAACTCACTCACACACATGCACACTGCACACACAAACTATGGCTCAAATTCACGTATGAAAAATGTAGCAACTGTTAATTGACATATATATTGTACATAATCATGTTACGGCTGTAGGTCCATTCTTTTTTATTACCATGTTTGTTTAACCTCATTTTAATAAGAATAAGGTGGGAGGAAGGGCGCAGAAATATACTCCCCCCCTCCCCAAAATAATCAGACCTTAAAAAGAAATTTATCTCAGGTCACTCATCAAAGTTAATCCACCGCACAATAGCCTGTCCTCTACTGTACAATGTCACAAACGCATGTGTGTGTGTGTGAGACACGTACTCCAGGAGATCAAGCTTAAATGGACTCCCAGTCCTAACCTGTCCCACTTCCAAAAATAAACACACACGCACACACTACCTGCTCCCTTGTATAACACTGGGACTGGCTGGCATTAAACGCATCGCTTTAGAGCAGGGGTGGCCAATTCCAGGCCTCGCGGGCCGGTGTGTATGCAGGTTTTTGCTGCCGCCAGTTAACACGGTTCAATCAGCTAATTAGTCATACACACAATCACCGATTCACTTGTAAATTACAGAACAATAAAATGCTACAATACACGCATTGACGCATACCGGCACAAGAACATTCATCAGCTGCTTTTCATATCGCGGATATGTAGATTAAAATATCAGATCGTGTAAACGATTGCACAGACTTAACACTGCACAGACCTGAATACCTCTGAACTTTTAAATACATGTATGTGCAATATACGGCTGTTCGTGCAATATCCCTGTGAATGTTTTTCTGTTGTGCAATATGTCTTGGGTTTTATTGTGGTTGTTTGTTTGTTTTTATCTTAGCATAGAGTATCTATTTATTAGTGTAGAACTGTATAGTTTTATTTATATTTATTTGTATAGTTTTATTTATAAATTGCACTGAGTCTGAGAGCTGCTACCTCAATTTCATTGTACTTGTGCAATGACAATAAAGTGATTCTATTCTATAATTAAATAATTGTTAACTGGCGGCAGCAAAAACCTGCATACACACCGGCCCGCGAGGCCTGGAATTGGCCACCCCTGCTTTAGAGAGAGAGATCATCAGGCCATGCCATGCACACATCATTCTCCTCTTCTGACTCCTCTGTAGCAACCAAGTCCAAAATGAGGGGTCCCCGTGCTGTACCCCAGGGAGGGGGGGGGGTTATGGTTTGAGTTTCAGCCAGGGGTACAGGATGGTGAGGAGGGACAGCACGGACGAGGTGAGGCCGCAGGCACCCACGAACCCCGGCCCGGTCTGGTAGAGGCCCAGGCGATCCAGCGGGATGAACAGATCGCAGCCGTTCTTAACCAGGTCCAGAAGCAAGGGCGGGTTGCACCGTAGCACAGTGACCAGCAGGTGGAGCTCTCGCTGAAGGCGGGAGGACAGGGCTCCCACGGGGGCGGGGACTGGGAACTGGGGGGCGGAGCCCTGCAGCAGTTCCATGCCGTCCGGGGGCTGGGCCGACGGGCTTGACCACGCCCCTTTACCGCCTCCGTTCCGAGACTCCCGCTCCATTAGTAGCTTGATCTCGTAGGCGTCCCGGGTCAGATTTAGGATGAGGGCAAAAAGGTAGTACCTGTGGAGGGGCAAGGCAGACGCATCACACACCACCCGAAATCTGAGCGGGGGCCACTGCCACGTCGCGTGTGTTTCTGTGTCTGGTTGTTACTGAGAAAGACAAACACAGGAATGTATTATAATGACAAGAGCAGGCAATGCAACCCACCCGGCCTTGTAATTCAATTCAATTTCAATTTTATTTTGCATAGCGCTTTTTGTTAAGGGCACTCTCCCCACTCCCACACCTGGCCCCGCCCATTCCCACAGCCCAGCTCCTCCCACCTGAAGGACCTCTGGCTCCACTTGGTCTGGTCCAGTTTGGGCAGGAGGCCCGTCTTGCCGGCCCACAGCACGTTGTCACAGGCGAAGTACATGGCCCGGTTCAGGTGAGACACAGTGATGCAGAGTCGCAGCACGCAGTCCGACAGGTGAATCGCACGCTTGGCGGCCTCCAGCGCCTCCGCTGAGTTCCCCAGCCGCATCACTGTGGGCGTGGCAGAGTTGCACAGACAACATAAACTTTTATCATCCCCAAAGTGTGACACGTGTTTTGGACAATGAATGAGGCAGCTCTTCGTGGAAGAAGGGATACAGAACCGTGTTGCTAACCACAGTCGGAACTCAATATAAGGAACACACAGGAAGAAGGCTTAAGTTCCTCTCAATACTCTCTCAAAAAAAGGCCTTGGTGCTGATGAATCCCCATAAGCACTCAAAACTTTTTGAGTGTGGAGCGGGTGTGCAAGGGTGAGTCTAGCTCTGTGGGCTCTACCAAAGCAGAGGGAAGATTTTGAGTGTGGAGCGGGTGTGCAAGGGTGAGTCCTAATATTCTTCACTCCTCACCTCCTTACCTCCACTCATCTCTAACAAGGAATTATGCAAAACTGCCTGTACATTTAAAGTATAAGTAGTTGTATTTACAGTATACATTGTACCTGACATTGCGGTTTTATTATCAACATTAATTAATATGTAAGCATTAATGTGTAATCGGCAACATTAGATTAGGACACAAAGATCGGTTTCCGGGGGACGGAGGAGAGGAGGTGGTAGTGGAGGGAAGGAGGATGCATTTTTCAAATATTGGGATGCACCCCCGAGTCTTCCACCTCATCACCGGTGACGCTCACTTACATTTCCGCACCAGACCGACGTGCGCTTCCAGCTGCTTGATCTTCGTCAAGAGATCGCTGCCCGTCCCTCCCTTCTGCAGTGTGTAGCCTAGCAAAGTGCAGGCATACTGCACGGCCCTAAAGACGGATGAGACAGTTCAGAAAAACATTATTTTCCTTACAATTATATTATTAGCATCACGGTAGCAACTTCGGAGAGACCACCGAAAGCAGGGATTCTCAAAACACTCAAAGTCCATAACCCACTGAACTAGCGAGTCGGCTACCCTTGTCAAAACACCTGCATATGCAGTATTCTAAAACGAATGCAGGTAACAGGTGCAATGTTTAACAAAATTTAAATTAAATAAAAAAATATTTAAAAGCATTAAGGGGGGTTAAAAGCATTAAGTGCAAATATATTTATTTAAAAATGTACTGCAACCCATCTACAACATAATTGTCGCGTACTTTACAACTTAAAAAAACTGGCATACTCAATAGTAGGCAAGTAAGCTGATTCGGACACGGCCATTTTCAGTCTCAATGCAAGTTGTACGGTTGTGTAGCTGGCTACATTGTGAACGAACAATGAGCACTTTCAGCTAATGCATTTAGCTTCCTAGCTTAGACAGCTGATGGCTGAACGGCAGTAGATTAAGTTAGCTCGTATATTTGCGAGTAATCATGTCACCAGTTTAAGTGTAGTTGTTTTAGGCAGTCATTAAGTTACGTTCCTTATGTCATTTTATATTTGAGCAAGCTAAGGTTATGCTATTGACTACACATTGTTCGTAAAGGTCCTGATTGTTGAAACTGCGCGAAATAAAAGGTTTGTTCGTCAATATACTAACGTTAACGTTAGCGAACTTGCAAGTGCAAGGTGTATTGTTTTATTTCTAGTGAAGGCCCGATGAATGATTCACAACTGCAACAATTATAATGCTGAAAACTAAATGCGTTGTTCTCGGCTAACATGAGGTGGGTGAATGACACACACACCGACAGTAGTAATAGTAGCATACTTTACCTGAAAAGCTTCTCTTTGGCTTGGCTTTGTGCATTGAAGCGAACCCACGAATCCATTTCTCCAGCTGGGACTGACTTCCACTCGTAACCCCGGCTGTAAGTGGGGCCTTCCTCCGGAGTAGGTTCAATGTCACCCAAAGCGCCTGTCGAGTCGGTACGTTAAACCTCCTTGGGGAGGAACGGCTCAGCTTGACAATATTTAGACTACAGTGCGTCGTTGTATATGAAACCGTTCCTGAAACTACTAAGTCTGTGGTCATATGTACTAGCTAGCCGTTAGCTAATATGTTTCACTTTAACGTGAACTTTGTTGTACACAACGACGGTGTCTTCGGAGGGACAAAAAATCGAATATGGCCAGCTGAAAGCGCGTTGGCTAACACATCTAAGATACAGAAGACAATGTACAGTACTAAAACAAACTACATACATTACCTACCCACATTTACGCTATTTTCACAACAACGGGTATTGCAATTATTTTACAATAGATAAGTAGACAATCTAGATACCCGAACACGATTAAAGGAATTCCTATGCTGCTCCTAAGATGCTATGCAATTTCCTAAATAGATAAAGAAGCTAGATCTAGATAGCTAACTTATTAGTATTAGCCTACCTAGCTCAATCACCGAGAAACCCATTCCAGTCCTTGCTTCCCGGGGTAGTTAATACCTATAAATTAAACTGCTCGTGTCATATTTAAGGGCAGCAAATTGGCATGCCCTTCCCATGTTTATATTTCTAACGTAGACTAGATCCGGGTTTTTTTTTTTTTTACTAAGCAACGGCATTATAAGTGTTCATTTAAAAAAAACAATTTATGTACAATAAATTTCAGATTTGTAGTTCCTGCCACATTTGCTTTAACTGTGTGTTCTAAAAAAAAAAAAAGTAGCAATTACGAAATGGCCGCACGGTGGCGTATAATAAACGTATCTAACGATATAATCTCTCCTCGAGGGTTATTTTATACTTACTGTTTAAAAAAACGTTTGATGAACATCAGATATCATGAAACGGACCACAAAACCTTTTATTTATTTATTTATTTCAGTCCTTTTTATTCTAGCATGTTAAAAGAAAATAAATTAATGAAAACACAATAATCAACCACAATGATAAGAATATAACAAAAAACAAAACGGACACGCACACACAAAAGACAAGAGCACTGTCTGGTACATGGGCCCCATATTAAAAAAATTAACAAGCATTTAGTACTGCCAGAACTCACATACAGTCAAGATTCAAAATATAACGGGGTGTAATAAGTGCACGGCTGGTGTTTGGGTGTCCTAATGGCAGCTATAAACAGAATTCATGTTCAAATCCCATTGTGGAGAGGCATAAGCCATTCAAGTTTTTTAATGTTACAGAGCAGGAACCTTGCGGTGCCTGCAGGGGCCAATCAGGTGACAGCACAGCAGTGCCCCTTGTGCCACACCTGGGACCTATCAGAAAACCTAATAAATAAATAAAACTATGGTAAATACCCAATCTAGTGTCCACCTTATGTGAAAAACCCACTGAAGGCCTGGGTAAATATATCAGTTCTAATTTACAACTGCGCTGTAAATCTACCTAAGGTCTATGGTAGATATCTGCACTAGTGTCCACCTTTTTATGAAAACTTCCAACTAAACACACTGAAAATCTACCGAAGACTAAGGCATATTTTCAATCCTGCACCCAACTGCGCTGAAAACTCACCAGAGGTCAAGGGTAAATATCAGCTTGATTGGCCACCTTGTCAGAAAACCTACCAAATACTGGGGTACATATCGGTTATAGGGTACAACTGCACTGATAACCCACCGAAGATTAAGGTTAAATGTCAATTGTAGCGTCCAACTGTGCCAAAAGCCAACCGAAGACTAAGTTAAATATCAGCGCTAGTGTCCACCTTTTCCAAAAACCCACAAAGGCTAGAGTAAATATCATTTCTAACGTCCAGCTGCCCCAAAAAGGGGGGTTCGTAACATCTACATCATCCAGCTATGCCCATATTATGGTAAATATCATCTCTAATATCCAGCGATGCCCATATTATGGTAAATATCATCTCTAACGTCCAGCTGTGCTGGAAACCATGGCAACATCAACTCTCAAACAGCTGCAGTGAAAACCTGGGTAAATAAACTTGCTACAGTCAATGAGAATCTACAGAACTGTAATGCACCAACATGTCTTCTATGGTCCCTGGGTTTTCTATATCAGCTAGTTTACAGGAAGCTGACATGGACACTTGTCCCACAATGCACTGCACATCACCATGTGCACGGCCTGCTTCTACTGTAAACAAACTGGGTAGTACAGAGACAATCATTTGATGTAAATTAGAACCATTTGTACACATTTTTTTTAAAAATGGTGGCTGGTACGGTAACGTTACAAGTTGCAGCCTTCATCCGAGAAGTGTGTGGATGTAAGTTTGGACAAAATGAAACTGGTATGGTTTGGTTTTGTATGATTGAGTCAAACTATCCTAAAATGCTAAGGCACACGTTAGCTACCTGTGGTTTTGAAATGCGTAATGTTTCAGTACAAACTACATGCCAATTCCATTCATCCCAGAAAACAAAGAAGCCAACCAACTGTACCAACCATCATTTTCATATCATGTATAATAAATACAATTTGTTTAACAACAAAAGATTCTCTGTACATTGACACAGTGTATAGTATATGGCCACCAGACTACATTTGGACTATAATTCACAGAGAACCTGTTTGTGATATCACAACAAAAAAAACAAGACATCTACACAGCTCTCTGCACCCCTAAAATCTCCCTATATCTCCTATCTTTCTCTCTCTCTCTCTGTGACTCAGACCTTCTCCTGACATATCCACACTTCCAGCTCTTCTCCCCAACTTTTCTCCTCTCTCCTTTACAGCACATTACTCCATCAAACACGGCCCACTCTCAATTTAAGGTACCGCCTCCCTCTGAATTTCCATCTGTTTATTTCCTCAATCTGTCCTCCTTCATATTCATCCTAATTCCTCTCTCTTTATGGTGTGTGCTGTCCCACCATGACCCCCACCCCACTCCCTCCCTCAGTGCTCGGAGTGCTGCTTCCTGTGGAAGGGGGACCTCAGGCGTGTCCAGAAGGAGTGTTGGCGCCTCGCCTTCCGCTCGCCCCCCCGGGCGGCCTCCGCCTCCCGCTGCCGAATTTGCCGCACCAGGGCGGCGAACACCTCGTCGATGTAGTAGCGGAAGGCTGCCGACGTCTCGAAGAAGGGGCACTGGAACTCCCGAGCCAGCCCCCGGCCCTCCTCTACTGACACCTGGTGGACGGGAGGACTCACTGCAGGTTAGTGAGAACACTGATTTCCAATGCTGAGAATGAGGCTGCGTCCCAATATTCTTCACTCCCCACCTCATTTCCTCCACTCCCACACTACTACTCCTCTCCTACCCGGAAGTATGCAAAACTGCCTGAACATTTTGAGTACAAGTAGTTGCACGTATAGTATACAATGTACTTGACATTGCGGTTTGCGTCGAGACATTAATCAATGTGTAACTATTTGTAAGTAATGTAGCCAAATCAGCAACATTAGATTAAAACACAAAGATCCGTTTCCAGGGCAAGAAGGAGAGGAGGTGGTAGTAGAGGAAAGGAGCATGCATTTTTCAAGTATTGGGACACACCCTGAGACTGAATTAGGAGGAATCTCACTTCATTTATTTGTATTTGTGTGTAGAATCATTCTGTCAATGCCTTGCAAACCAGTCTGTGTTTGTTGTTTTTTGGGTAAAAAATAAATAAAGATTTCCACATTAAAATTCCTATGCAGTCTAAGAACTCTACAAACCAGGCCAAAATCCCCATGTCACTAGTCTAACCTCCCTGCGTGACCTCGCTGGCGTGTTAACATCATGTGACTGCCCCTCACCTGCCGCAGGTGTGTGAGGTCAGACTTGTTGCCCACCAGGACCACGGGCGTGTCCACGGTGCGGCGAACGCGGTAGATCAGCTGCTTGAATTGCCTTGCCTCCTGGAAGCTGCGTCGGTCCGTGATGGAGTAAGAGATTATGAAGCCCTCCCCCGCTCGCATGTACTGGTCACGCATCGCCGTGAACTCCGCCTGGGAGAGGGGAGGGGTCAGAGGTCAAATGTCACCCAGTCCCACCCTTGTACAGGTCTACGATAATAAATCGGGAATAGGACAATGGTTGGTGTCAGCTTTTGTGTAGAAAACAGAAGAGCTCCACCAGTCAAAAGCATGTTGGTAATAACCAATAAAACACTAATAGTTGAGAGTTGAGGTGATATCACGACAGTCTTATCTCCATTTTTTTATTTTTATCCCTGGTTTAGAGCAGAGCAAGAGATGCCAAGTAGTAGAGTGGAATTTGCTGATGACATCATAATGCGGAACACAGTCACTTCTGACATGCTGCAGAATGGAAGTGGCTGATGACATCACAATGTGGAACATAGCTGCTTCGGGCATGCAGTCAAATGGAAGCGACTATGTTCCAGCACTGGTGACATCACGTTTCCCTGCATGTCCCATCTCCTTTCACTGAAGATAAATTGTTTAACTGACTGTGTGTTCCAAAACTGCCCACTTGTTCAAATAATGAAAGCAGCGGGATTCCGGATAGCTGAGGAGAGAGGAGGCTCTGGAGAAAGGCAGTGTCTTAGAGACCCACTAAGGAGAGGGAGGGACCCAGGAGTTTATATATACGGCCCCGAGCAGAGATAGAGATCAGTACAGAGGGAGAAAGGGAGGGAGGGGTGAGAGGGGGGAGGTGATTCACTGATATTGTACTGAGAGGGAGGGAGGGAGGGAGAGAGACTATAGGCGGGTGTGACGGACAGGTCTGGCTCATGTCCAAGCACCAGTATGAACAGGCTGAGTGAGAGCTGAGGCAGAGGGAGGGGCTACCTGCTCACACCTGAGCAGAAAGGTACAGAGGTTCCTCTGGGAGCAGTGTGATGTCATACCTACAATGTCACCATGGCGATGGCTGTGAGTGTGCTTCACAGGGGTGAGACTGTGCCTCCAAGCCGTCTGTGTGACAGTGTGTTTCACCTCGTGGGAGACACTGCTGGGAATATCCCGCCCCTCTGTTAGGGGTGCCCAAATCTCAGCCTAGAGGCCCAGTGAATGTACTGGGTTCTGTTTCATCTTATTACCCGGGCTTAGTTTCCTAAACGACAATGACCACAGATCAGTCTGCAGCAGTAGCTGATTATTTAAAACAATGTTAGATAAATAAAGTGCTAAGCTAATGCTAAGCTAATTTCATAATTAAGAGCCTAAGTGATTAAATGGGTCTGCCCTTGTTGTGCTACACTGGTCTTTATCATCTTTTGCGATAGCCTATGTGTGTTTCACGCTGTATAATGCTGTATAACATTGCTGTTGTGATTATCGCACCTCTCTTTCACACGTTGTGACAGTGCGGCTGTACTTCACACTGCAATATCATGCCTTTATTTTACTGGTATGATGTCATGGCTTTGTGTGGCTGCTGTGAAGCTGTGCCTTTGTGTCACAAGTGTGATGTCATACCCGTGTACTTCCGGTGTGATGTCAAGACAGTATATCGCTATTATATGTCACACCTGAATTTCCATTATGATGTCATGCCTGGGTGTTGAGACGTGGCTATTCTCGGCGCTGCGGCGACACTTACAGGCAGGCCCATGTGAATTCTCAATGTACTGTCAGAACCACACTTAAACATGAAACTGAGAGGGAAATGGGGCACAGAGAAAGAGGAAGAGGCCAGGAGAAAGAGGAACAGGAATGTGGGCGGGGTCAAGGGTTTCAAACGGCTCCCCAGATAGAGACTGAGACACCTTGTGAAAAACAATGCATGTAAATTTACTCAAAAATATAAGCAACATATCCTCTGTACGTGTCAAGAATATACAGTATATCTTAGAAAATTATAAATAAATGCTGACACTTCATCTGGTCAGAAATTATTTTAAGTGTGACTTCACAAGGCCTTCGTAAGGCACACATAAGTTCCCCATGAGAAAATGTCTATTTGACAGTTATGAGCAAACGCTGTGCTTTAGAACAACTCAGCGACGCACCAGCTGTTTTCTCAGCCAGTTTCTTTTTTTACGTGAAGTGCATCAACATCAGTATAAACCGACCATTATAAAGTGGTACGTTTATGAATGCAGTACGAAGCAGTTATTACAAGTTCATGAAGGTGTTATGTCTCCTCTCACAGACCCACCTGTCCAGCCGTGTCCAGGATGTCCAGGTTGGCCGGCTCGTCATCGATGCGTATCTGCGTCTTGTAGGCATCCTCTGTGGATAGGAACGGGGGAATGATCGTGCGGCGGAGTCACAGATAAAAGGGCGGGGCAGCAGATAAAGGGGTGGGGTCATCTAAAAGAAGGCGGGGCCGCAGAGAAAGGGACGGGGCGTCGCAAGGCCACAGAGAAAACTAGGTAAAGGTGTAGGAGCAAGGACAGCTGTTGTATACTATATCGCCCCGGTAATACGGGCGTGTTTTTTACCCTTCTAAAGGAGTAGGCGTGGCAGCAAGGGGGGTACACAACAAACAAACCCAAAGATTAATGCAGGCGCAAACACTGAGACACACACACACCGCTCACACACCACACATACACTCACACTGCTCACACATCACTCCCACACACACGCCGCTCACACACCACACATACACTCACACACTGCTCACACATCACTGCCACACACACACACACCACACATACACTCACACCACTCCCACACACACACCACTCACACACATACACACCGCTTACACACCACACATACACTCACACTGCTCACACATCACTCCCACACACACACACCACACATACACTCACACTGCTCACACATCACTCCCACACACACACACACCACACATACACTCACACCACTCCCACACACACACACCACTCCCACACATACACACCGCTTACACACCACACATACACTCACACTGCTCACACATCACTCCCACACACACACACCACACATACACTCACACACTGCTCACACATCACTCCCACACACACACACCACACATACACTCACACACTGCTCACACATCACTCCCACACACACACACCACTCCCACACATACACACCGCTTACACACCACACATACACTCACACTGCTCACACATCACTCCCACACACACACACACCACACATACACTCACACACTGCTCACACATCACTCCCACACACACACACCACACATACACTCACACACTGCTCACACATCACTCCCACACACACACACCACTCCCACACATACACACCGCTTACACACCACACATACACTCACACTGCTCACACATCACTCCCACACACACACACACCACACATACACTCACACTGCTCACACATCACTCCCACACACACACACCACACATACACTCACACTGCTCACACATCACTCCCACACACACACACACCACACATACACTCACACTGCTCACACATCACTCCCACACACACACACACCACACATACACTCACACTGCTCACACACCACTCCCACGCAGACCACACAGAGACAGTCTTACACAGAGACATGGGCAGAAACACACTACAGAACCCCCCCCCCTTCCAAAAATAAAATAAAAGAACACACACTCACCTATGGTGGGGTCGTGGTCTTCAGGAAACCTGTGGCTAATGAACTGCATGATAATGGCTGAGGAGGGAGAGAGAGAGGGAGGGAGGGAGGGAGGGAGGGAGGGAGGGAGGGAGGGAGAGAGAGAGAGAGGGAGGGAGAGAGAGAGGGGTGACTATATGTAACAGGTCCCTGTCCATAGATGCCTATATGCTCTTGTGACTATCTCCCACTGAGGAATATGAGCCGCAGGGGGAGGGAGGCTGGGGGGTGCGGATTTTTAAAAAGCTGCGTGTGTGTACTATATACATAAATGCGTGTGTGTGTGATATATGCATGTATATATGTACTGTATTCATGTGTCTGAGTGTGTGTGTGTGTATGTGCGTGCACACATTAATTTCCATTCACCCCCCCAAACATAATTACTGCTACCTACACCAGGTTAATTCTTCCAGTCTCCACAGCAACAGCAGCCACAAAAAAAAAAAGGACAACAGTTGCTAGGTGCCGGAGCATCAAGGCCATGCCCCCGTCCCCCTGTTGCTAAGAGGCCCTTGAGACAAGAAAGGAGTTTGTGCAATGGGCAGAGATTACCCTGCTGTGCTGTCTCAGTGAGAGACTGAGGGAACTGAAGAACGCCAGAGCCCTGCTACCTGATTACTGAAGAGAGAGGGAGAGATGGAGTGGGAGGGACGGAGAGATAGAGGGAGAACGGGGCAGGTTAACCGAATCAGAATTTGAGTGAGATGGGAGGAAAATGACAGGAGGGTGGGGGGGGAATGAAGAAGTGCAGGTGGAAGAGAGAGTTAGAGGGAAAAGGAGGCGGTGGAGAGATGGAACAACAGATGGGAGGAAGAAAGATGGGGTTCAAGCTTAGCTGGGGAGAGAGAAGAAAGAAGGGGGTGGATGGAACAAGTTCAACAGAGATGGAGGAAGGTATACAGTGTGTGAGAGAGAGAGAGAGAGGGGGGGGGCATGAGAAAGGAAGAGGGCATGGCCTCTGCTGTACTCACCACTCTTTCCCACTCCTCCCTCTCCCAACATCACGAGCTTGTACTCGCGGGACAGCCCACCTGAAGCCCCCGACCCCCGCGCTGACTCCATCCACAAAACTGGGCCTAGAGAGACCATGATCATCAGCATTACCCACAGCCAGAGAGAGAGATCATGATCATCATCATTACCCACAGCCAGAGAGAGAGATCATGATCATCATCATCGCATTACCCACAGCCAGAGAGAGAGATCATCATCGTTACCTTGTTGCCCACGGCCAGAGAGAGATTATTATTATTATTATCATCATCAGTAATATATGGTATTTACTTATTGTTAATCTGTTTCGCTGTGTGTGCTTTGGCAGTAGTTCCTGCCACTAGTCCCCCCCCCCCCCCCCCCCCATTTTTCTTATTTTAGTCGTTACAGCAATTATTCGCCTCCTCATCATCATAATCTTCCTCATCTTTTGTTGTTTTACTTCTGCGCTCTGTAGAGTCGCCAATATTATTTGATGGGATATGATGGATGATGTTATGTCTTGGCAATAACTGCACATCTTTTCCCGAGAGAGACTGCAGTGTCGGGGGCAGAGATGATATGGCAGTAATGCCTATGGGTTCAACTTGTTATCGGCAGTAGATTGAAAGGTTGTTCGCACTCGGGGGCCCAATAGGCCTGGGGGCACTTGTGCGCGTGCAGGCTCGCGGGAACGAAAAGCCCAATCACACTGACAGTAGGCTACTGCAATCAGAAGTGCCACTACCCGCGGAAAGGTCATACAATCGACTTGAGTGAAACGGACAACACGGAGTTTAATACGAATGTTTGCGGGGATGGCTTTTCGAAATTTTGCACGCGCTTAAATAGCTCTTATGACGTTAGACGGGCCGATGACACCGTTTGCACTCTGGAACAAAAGAGGAACTGGCTAATTATAGCGGACTCTCATGTGATAATGCCATGAGCCACGGAGTGGACCCATTAACATGTGACAGTAACGCCGCGAGCGCTGCTGCTATAACCACTGTCACAGCAAATGTAGGCTAGGCTACTATACGAGTGATGAATTCCGCTCATTCCCTCGCGCCCATTTGCCTATGGCAAAATTAACACAAATTCGTTTGCAACGTTTAGAATACAAATGATACCAAGTAGGCTACTGCCTATCACTAAATGTGATATTTGTGAAATTGTTGCCATCACAAGGTGAGACCATTCGGAGGGTGTGCATGTTTAGCCAATCACAATATTGTTCTAGAACGCAATGGCTTTTTTGTGTCTGGAACGACGAGTTTTCGAGGAACAAAAACATTTTTTTCAGGGAAATCTTTTCTCGGTGTCTGAGTTCTAAAACAAACAATAATAGAAGGAGAAATGCAGTGTTTCGTTACACATTCGAATTTATATCTACGACAAATATATATGTAGGCCTAGGCTATAGCCTATATGAATGACATTATAGTTTCCTAAAGTATAGCCTACTATTAGCCTATATTTCTACATAAAAAGCAATGTATAATATTGTATGCTGATCTAAGAATCAGTATAACCAACATAGTTTCTTTCAAATGTCTGTGTTAAATTCTTAAATTTAAACTGATTGCAATTAACATAATTGCACGTCAATTCAGTGTAAATTTGGTGGATTACATTTCGCAACTACATGTTTTTGAGTTAGTCTATTTGTCGTAAAAATATGACACTTGTCGTATGGGCACTATTATAAATTAGCCCTGACTTACCCTCGCTCTAAATTCACTGTTAAAACTGCAAGGTAACGTCAGGTCTCCTTCAAAGTAGAGAGCATTTCTTAACACTACCACAGAGGAACAGAACAGTAGACTTGTTGTTGGTGCAAGGACGCGACATGACAAGAGAAAATAGTGGGCATGGCCGTGGCGCCCTTTCCTTGTTCTCTGATCAAGTGTGAACTCTGCGGGCTCTACGCATAGGAAAGACCCCAGGCTTGCAGTTAGGCTAGGCCTGGGAAGTTGCTTATTTTAAAGACATCGAAGATATTTCTATATATACATTTTAAATATTGTACAAGTTTAATTCATTTTGAAACATAAAATTAGTAGCAGTCAGCGATACTTAATACGTTAACGTTGCATCAAAAGCGATTTAAATCACACACAGCAAGCGAATCATTTGAAGACTCAAGATCATAGCAGAAATGTCCCCCCAAATATTTTGATGAATGTCAGATACTATTACCATCAAATAGCGCGTGCTGCATCACATTATTGAACTCGAGTGTACAAATAAAATTTAATCTTGGGTCTAAATATAGCTATGCTACTATTTAACTAGGGTAGGCTACAACTGATAGCAAATGGTACTGAATAATACAATATTTAAAGCAGTATTTTAAAATATATTCTATTCCACATACAAATATGCAGTGGACAGTAAGTAGCCTACTTTCTGAACTAGCCAAAGTCATCCAAACAAAGGACATTTTTTCCCCCAGCAAGTTACACTGACGTTAGCAGCTATAAGGCTGAAAAGGCGAAATGAGTTACGGTTTGAGGGCGAACTCAATCCACAAGTTTCAGCCTCAATTGGAAACAAAAGTCTATGCGATGGAAAGTGGATAAGCTATAGCCTACTTTGTCCAATATAAAATGATCATATTTTTAGAATTTAGAATATTTTCATCAAATATCAAACGCGCATCAGGGTACCTATGTGAACCTATCGCTTTGTATAAAAACACATCACGAAAACTTAGCAAGCTACAGTTAGCCATTGTAACTTTGAGTTAGATATTCTTAAGGGAATTATTATTAGTATTTTTAAAAAATCTACAGGCCCATCGCTACTGTAGTTCAGGTATACAGAAACACTCACCTGTGTCACTGAACCTCCAGCTTCATAATTATTTTGGTATTGTTGCTACAGTCAATAAGTGCCAAAGTTAGAAGTTGTCCTGTGAACACACGCAATGCAGACGCAGTGTAAACAGACGACGAACCGCTGAAAGTAGTGGTCCCGGCTACAGGGTCCCTCAGCCCGACGGGTATGTAGTTGAGGGAAGGCAATATGCCTTTCAGCAGTTTGCGGTTGTGGTTTTTAGATGTTGCCTGGAGTCTAAATTCGTCTGCGATAACAACACATTTTTTTATTTAGTTTACGGAAGGGTGGAGTTTGATTAACTTTTTGTACTTTTCCCCACTTGGTGTAACTCACATATAATGCGTGTGTGTCTGCGCGCGCGCATTCTTGTCCTTTTACTAAGCGTAGCTACATTCTACGCCACATTAATAGAAAATTAACTACAGACGTTATGTAATGCAGCCTTGTTAGGTACTGCAAAACACAGCTTACCTATCATGCTATCAACATTGTTGTGATCATTACAAATTGTTATACATACTAATAAATAAATCTAAAATCATTATAAACATAGCTCAAATCTTAACTCTGTGTTAATGCATGCAAAAAGTAATGTTTGCTTAATTCTGGGCCTCCTTCAACATCTTTATAAAATTGAAAGGGGAAATGCTGTGGTTGGAGTATTGGCCGCTTGTGATGCAGTTGTGATTGTGCTCTAATGGTGTATTTTACACTCATAGAGTGGCTTTTATCTGGTGTGGACTCACATAAACTTAGTTATAGTTTGATTAATGCTGAAGACTGTTGTGTGCATGATCATGTGCCCAAGGAATGCGCTTGTGCCCCTGTTTTGTATTCATTGGTCTCTGTCTGTGAGCATGGGTGTGGTGTGTCTGTGTGTGTGTGTGTGTGTGTGTGTGAGAGTGTGTGTGAGAGTGTTTTCTGTTATTCTGTGTGTCTCCACATGGATGCCTGTCTGTGTGTACGTCTGTGCAAGCATCTGTGTGTGTGTCTACTGTTCTGTGTGTCTCCACATGGATGCCTGTGTGTGTGTGTGTGTGTGAGTTGCAAAGCGAAAGAGAGAAAGCTCAGTGGCAAAACTGGTGTATCAGTTTTTATTTGCACGTTCAATGTGTGTTAACAAATTCAACATACAAGTTAGCATTAGTGTAATATATTCAGCATTGACTTCGGCAATATGCACTTTAAACACAGTTCAGGTTACTTCATTTTATTAGCATTTTGTTTTTCTCCATGTAAAAGTTATTTACCTTAAAAGTATCACTGATATCAATTTAGGTCATTGTAATTACTGCAATTCATGTCACTCTTTTTTTCTTTTTATGATAATATTTTTTTGCAATTTAACCCCAGTTCAGTTTAATAATACAAGAGAACGGACAATGAGAGCGAGAGGTAGGGGCAGAGGAACAGTGTGTGTGTGTGTGGGGGGGGGGGGGGGGGATTTACAGGGAGGGGGGACCCTAAAAATCTATGCATACACAGAGCCCTTTGGGGGATAGTACAAACTGGACAGAAAGACAGTGCTGCCTGACAAGTGTACAATTCACTTTATGACAAAAAAATCGATGATAATCACAAGGGGCTATTAAAAATGGCACCGTTACCTGGAGAGTTACCTGACAGACAGGTGAAACTGTAGAATTTATTCGAAATACCCCATGCCTTTTTTTTGATGTGGTACAGTATCACTGTGTGTTCTTTCTACTGTAACTGTATATTTTTTAAAAGATAAGATGGAACGGACGTGCATGGGAAGAGATCCATTACCGTACAGGGTGTCCCTGTAGTCTGGCCTAGAGGGACAGTATATACGTAAACCCTCTTTTTGCTAGTGGTGAGGAATGGTATTGGAGTTGCAAAAGGCAACCCCCCAAAAAACAATTTTAATGCTGTTCATCGCACTGTCCTCAAACCTACAATTCCCTGTAGGTTCATCGCATCAACACTCATAAAAAACAGTTCAGGATATTCTGTTTTCAGTTCTAATGCAGCACTTATGTGAAATCTAATTTGAAATAAATATGCCCATAGTCTTAACAAATAGGCTAGGCTTTGGGTGACGTTCCTGTGGCTTTAGACCAGACTGTCCAGGCACCCTATATACCTCTAAACCCTTTGATTTGCAAAACCTAGGTTATTCTGGCAGGTTTTGAAGTGTGTCTGGATGCCAGAGAAAGAGCAAAATGGTACCTAATGCAGTGGCATACAAATCCTATAGCCTACCAACTGCTTGACGAATCAATTCAATTTGTGTGAAACAAACCAAAACATCTAAAAAACAACAGTCACAGACAGGCACGTACACACATACACACACACACACACACACTCTCTCTGGGAAGCAGCTTCAGGAAATTTCAGAATCACAGCGGCTTTCATCCTGAATAAAGAGTGTCCCATCCCAAACTGAACCGGGACTCTGATTGGATCCAGTCCCCTCACCCGCTCTGCTTCTCAGGGTTATCCTTGGTCTGAGTCACGCTGAGGGGCCATTCCCGGTCTTCCCTTCTCCGTGACACATCCCCCTCTCTCCTCCTCAGCCATGACGGGAGACCCCGGCAGCCTGTAACTCTCACCTCCACTTTTCACTAAATTCAATTATACCCCCTCACCCCCCCCCCCCAATCTCTACTGACCCTCAAGCTCAGGCAGTCTGATGGACTGTACTGCAGTAAACCTAATTAATGAGTAAGAGCTTTCTCCCTGTATCTCTCTTTCACTCTCTCTCTCTCTCTTTCTTTTTCATGTGAAGCCTTCCTTTATCTTTGCTTCCGATCAGAACTCTCTCTGTGGGGGGGGGGGGGGGTGTTGAGAGCGAGAGAGAGAGGCAAAAAGGGAGAGAGGGCAAGGATTGAGAGAGAACAGAGAGAGAGAGAGAACGGAGAGAGAGAGAACTGAAGACTGGGTTGCAGGGTAAAAAACTGGAAAAATACGAAAAATACCTGCGGATGGGTTCCCAGTGCCAGCTTAGGTATACTGCGCCTCATCCATCAAGATGCCTGCAGTGGCCGAGGGGCGAGCTTCTCTGCTCTAAAGAGCGCCCCCATCTGGCCGCACTCCCTCCTACCAGCTCCTCCTCGAATTCTCTACTCTAAAGAGCGCCCCCATCTGGCTGCACTCCCTCCAAACATGTAGAAATCCTAAACCCCACGCCCGTTTTCATCACCTCTGTCTCTCCTGATTCTCTTGATCCTTGTAACGGATCCTGAAGATGATCTTGCCCAAAAATGAAGACGACAATGCCCACGTCTGTTTTTACTCCCACGAGATCCGCTTCAGTTAACCGCTCGCGGGAGCATCGTGCCTGAAGCTCCTCCCTCTAACTGGTATTGGTGCGGTTACGCTAACAATTCCTGACTTGAAATGATAACACGCTCCTCGAGGCCGTCTCGGGGGAACTGGGTTGAGACAAAACGCTCCTGTCGACAGGCATTGCATTGTGGGCTGTGTTCCAGGAGTGTGCCAGTCTCCCACGGGCAGGCGCCGTTTGAGGTAACCGTGTGGACGGTAATTTGATTTGACAGTGAGTCTGGGAGCTTTCCTGTCCGTTAATATTCTAACAGAGATGGAGCTGACTCAGCCTCTTAAGAGACAGGCTGGGAGGGGCTCCACAAGAACAGAATTTTAAAAAGAAATGTCTATTTTCTTGATGCAGTTGACCCTGTCGAGGTGTCGGCCACACGCACAAAATACAATTTTGTAATAGTAATTACAGCCGTGAGGGTGTTTTTAATCTTGCCTGCTCAATCAACTGCCTGCACATTGTCGCAGGAGAGCGAAGCGGACATATTTTATTCAGTTCAACCCAGTTTGCAAAAGGATTCTGGCATTACTGGGTGTAAACACGGCAGCAAATTAAGTTCTTCTCAAATTTGTGGTTCAAATCAGCTTATTTGCAACACATTCCTTGCGCAGGGATAGACGCTGCGCACCTAAGCATCTGCAATCACAATCCCCACAACAATTTTAGTTTTTCCATCGTCCCGTTCAAAAAATGTTTTATAGGATGTAGCACAGCTTTAGTCTGAATGTGAAATCCCCCCCCCAAAAAACATGATGTTCTTTTCCCACAGGATATGCAACGAAAGGTTTTAGGGGCAACGGCAGACTATCTTTAAAATCTGGACTTAACTGGTGGTGTATGTGTAGTAGGCGATATATAAGAAAAAGAGAAGGTTGTAGCTGCACTATATTACAGTATATACAACATGCCTCTCCCATTGCTAAAAGCAGTGAAGAACATCACTCCCCCCCCCCAATTAAAAACAGGGCCTTCCGAGAGTGAAATCGGACCGCCGCCGTTTTTCAGTGAGGACCCCTGCAGATGGGAGACTGAAAATCCAAAACGATGAATCTACATTCATCGAAATAAATCTACTTTACCGCCGTTAGCAGCGGCGTTTCGTCAGCGAGAGGACAGGGAAAGGGCCGCCGTCGGACTCCCACGGCTCTGAATTCTCAAGACACAACAGGCACACGTACGCAAACTCCACTCCGACATAGACGACAGGATTAAGGCGCGGTTATAATCCTAGGGCCACTATTTACAGCAGACGGTGCTACGGAGAGGCGTCGTGTCACAGTCCCCAGGCTCAGACACAAAGCTTCACCGTTGATTGGATACAAAGCAAAACTGTGCTCGTGTACGTAAGCGGCGACGCCATTACACACAGCTCTATAAACAAGCCACGCAAGTGTTTGCTATATATTACAATGCAATTGTACGGTGTACTACACTGTAGTTATGGCTACGGTTCTCGTTGCACAAAGCAATGAGGACTGTAATTATAATGCTGTGAACAGCACGGTGGGGAGTTCTGTTACGGAGACGCCATCTGCGCTCGTCCTTTACTGTTTCACATTTCTCTAACAATTCTCCCATCAGCCTTAGAGGGGGGACACAGAATAAGAATGAAAACAAAACAAAAAAAACAAATTAGAAATAATAATTACATAATAACAACAAACAAAAAACACTTTCACAAAAAATAATTGCCTTCAGGGTTCTAGATCTTTGGCCGATGAGAAATCGAATTTCCCAAATTGGATTTGACGGGGCTGGTAAGGTTTATTTTGTTTTTTTTTGTTTCTATTTCAGTGAAAGCTAAGAGGGGAGCGACCGCTCTTTAAGTTTCTTAAGAGTTGCATTTGACACCCAAAGTTTATTTATTCAACTGCCTGCTATCTTCTGGTTCAGTCAGGCACGGTACACCTGGACACAGCGTACTCCTTAAGAACAGCCAGGGTCATATTTGTGAAATAATCCTGCTTTTTAAGTTTTAAAAAGGTCCTTAAATAATGATTTAAAAGACATTATAGACTATCATCCTAAACCTGTTCTAAATGCTTGCTGTTCCTTTGCCTTGTGTGAGGGGGGTACTGCTTGGATGGGCGCAGTTTTTTTTTTCACGGTTTGAATGTTTTCTGTGTGTTTGCAGACCTGAAAATTGTCTCGAAAACCTGACTCATTCACCTTAAGACGGATCACTGGGCCTGCTGCGGGTTCATAGCTAACGTTACAGGTACGGGCGCGTGGAAGAAATTGATTATGAACAATGGGACTCATGAATAGATTTAGATTTTTTCTTTTAATGTAGAACAGTGTACAGAGTAAGCGTATACCTCACCAGGGAGTCAAGCTGTTCCCTGGACTTGTGATCCACCCCTCCCCCTTCTGCACTGCCTTAATGGTGTGCAGCGTATGCGTGTGTGTGTGCGTGTGTGTGTGTGTGTGTGTGCCTGCGTGTGTGTGTGTGTGCGTGCGTGCCTGCGTGTGTGTGTGTGTGTGTGTGTGTGTGTGTGTGTGTGTGTGTGTGTGTGTGTGTGTGTGTGTGCGTGTGTGTGAGAGTGTGTGTGTGCTGCTACTGAATGCAAGGAGTGAGTGCGTGCCTGCGTGTGTGTGTGAAGATAAGGAGCTCCAGTAACAGGAGGAGGAGACGCAGAAGATAAGGAGCTCCAGTAACAGGAGGAGGAGACGCAGAAGATAAGGAGCTCCAGTAACAGGAGGAGGAGACGCAGAAGATAAGGAGCTCCAGTAACAGGAGGAGGAGACGCAGAAGATAAGGAGCTCCAGTAACAGGAGGAGGAGACGCAGAAGATAAGGAGCTCCAGTAACAGGAGGAGGAGACGCAGAAGATAAGGAGCTCCAGTAACAGGAGGAGGAGACGCAGAAGATAAGGAGCTCCAGTAACAGGTCGTTGCATATTCATGTTTTTTCTTTTTTTCTTTAGTTTTTTGTTAGTTTTTTTTTGGTCTTTGAAACATTTTATTTTTTCAGGCATGCAATAATTTGAAAGTATACACCACCGATTTGAAACCAGGGAGGGTGGGGGTGAGGAGGAGGGAGAGAGGGAGGGGGGGAGAGAGGGAGGAGGGAGGGAGGGGGCATGAACTCTCAGTTGTTCTTTTTCGTTCTTTCTTTCTTCCCTTTTTTGATGATGTGAATTTTTGCTTGGATAATCCCCTCCTTTTCCCTCTCTTTCTCCCACAGCGATGGAACCGAATCTTTTTAACAGTCTTGCACGTGTGTATTATGTATATATATTTGTTCTTTGTTCGATACATCTTTTGGTTTCTTCGTGACGACCAATCATTGAGTCTTTTTTTTCTTTCTTACTGACTTATTTTTTTTCTGGCAATTTTTGTGCTCAAATTCTCCAAAAGTCCTTTCAAATTTTTTTTGCCAGCCCCCGTTACCATAGTAATCATCATGGTTATTTTTGAATGTCCTTTTTTTATTTTTTTTTATTTTTACTGACGCAAACAGTTCACTGTACAAGTCCCCCTTTCGGTTTTTTTTCTTTTTTCCGGTTGTTGCCGTGGCATTTTCAGGGGGAAAAGAATGACTTGAGGAGAGTCACCTCAATCAAAAAGGGCTCCCCTGTTGCACACGCGTGTGCGTGTAAGCGCTCGTGCGTGTGCGGGGCCGCTAGTACTCGCTTAGGTTGTGCCACTTGGCGATTTGCCGGCGCGGGTTGTCGCAGACCTCCCGCCAGTGGGTGGCGCCAGAGGAACAGGGACTTTGAGCGCCCAGCACCACGCGGCCCACCACCTCGTTCTTAGTGGTGCGGTCGAAGTCGATGACCATGAACTCCACGGAGATGTCGGGCATCAGCTCGGCTGGCACGTCGTAGATGAACGACTCGTTGAAGACGGGGTTGAGCGTGCACTTTTTCACGTGCGTCTTCTTCTTGGCGATGCGCTTGCGGCCGTAGAACACGTTCACCTTCACATACGGGTCTAGGGGGGGGTCAGAAAAAGAGATGATCATGTGAACTGTTTGTGTTTCAACTGAAAACCTGCATACAGAGCCATGTAAAGTTTAATAAACAGTGAGACGTACAGTCAGTTCAGCTTTAGAGTGGAGCGTGAGGGTTCCGGTGTGTGAGTGAAATCTCAGGTGTGTGAGTAAAGTCTCAGGTGTGAGAGTAAAGTATCGGGTGTGTGAGTAAAGTCTCGGTTGTGTGAGTAAAGTATCGGGTGTGTGAGTAAAGTCTTGGGTGTGTGAGTAAAGTCTCCTGTGTGTGAGTAAAGTATCCTGTGTGTGAGTAAAGTCTCGGTTGTGTGAGTAAAGTATCGGGTGTGTGAGTAAAGACTTGGGTGTGTGAGTAAAGTCTCCTGTGTGTGAGTAAAGTATCGGGTGTGTGAGTAAAGTCTCGGTTGTGTGAGTAAAGTCTCCTGTGTGTGAGTAAAGTATCGAGTGTGTGAGTAAAGTCTCCTGTGTGTGAGTAAAGTATCGAGTGTGTGAGTAAAGTCTTGGGTGTGTGAGTAAAGTCTCGGGTGTGGGATTAAAGTCTTGGTTGTGTGAGTAAAGTCTCCTGTGTGTGAGTAAAATTTCCTGTGTGTGAGTAAAGTCTCCTGTGTCTGACTAAAGTCTCGGGTGTGTGAGTAAAGTCTCGGGTTTGTGAGTAAAGTCTCGGGTGTGTGAGTAAAGTTTCCTGTGTGTAAGTAAAGTCTCCTTCTGTATGAGTGGAGAGAGGTAGAGGTGAGATACTCACTGCCGGACAGGCCTGTGATGTCCATCTTGGGCAGGTGTTTGGCCTTCAGCACCACCACACTCAGCCTGTGTGTGACGGGCTGGTAGGACAGAGACACCAGCAGCTCTCCCCGACTTACACACTGCAGAGAGGAAAGAGAGTCAGTACACGCACACACGCACACACACACACACGCACACACACACACACACACGCACACACACACACACACACACACAGCTCCCCACGACTTACACACTGCAGAGAGGAAAGAGAGTCAGTACACACACACACACACACACACACACACACACACACACGCACACACACACACACACAGCTCCCCACGACTTACACACTGCAGAGAGGAAAGATAGTCAGTACACACACACACACACACACACACACACGCGCACGCACACGCACACGCACACGCACACACACACACACACACACAGCTCCCCCCGACTTACACACTGCAGAGAGGAACGAGAGTCAGTACACACACACACACACACACACACGCACACAGCTCTCCCCGACTTACACACTGCAGAGAGGAACGAGAGTCAGTACACACACACACACACACACACACACACACACGCACACACACACACACACACACACACACACACACAGCTCTCCCCGACTTACTCACTTCAGAGAGGAACTAGATTCAGTACACACACACACACACACACGCACACAGCTCTCCCCGACTTACACACTGCAGAGAGGAAAGAGAGTCAGTACACACACACACACACACACACACACACACACACGCACACACACACACACACGCACACACACACACACACACACACACAGCTCCCCACGACTTACACACTGCAGAGAGGAACGAGAGTCAGTACACACACACACACACACACACACACACACGCACACAGCTCTCCCCGACTTACACACTGCAGAGAGGAACGAGAGTCAGTACACACACACACGCACACACACACACACACACACACACACACACACACACACAGCTTACACACTACTATATATACACACTAATACACAAACAAACATACACACATACACACACACACAGTGCCTCTGTGCCTGCTCTGTCTGGTATTTCTCTGTGGATTCTTGTTGAGTTTCTGTCTCTCTTTCTCTCTGTGGATTCTTGTTGAGTTTCTGTCTCTCTTTCTCTCTGTGGATTCTTGTTGAGTTTCTGTCTCTCTTTCTCTCTGTGGATTCTTGTTGAGTTTCTGTCTCTCTTTCTCTGTGGATTCTTGTTGAGTTTCTGTCTCTCTTTCTCTCTGTGGATTCTTGTTGAGTTTCTGTCTCTCTTTCTCTCTGTGGATTCTTGTTGAGTTTCTGTCTCTCTTTCTCTCTGTGGATTCTTGTTGAGTTTCTGTCTCTCTTTCTCTCTGTGGATTCTTGTTGAGTTTCTGTCTCTCTTTCTCTCTGTGGATTCTTGTTGAGTTTCTGTCTCTCTTTCTCTCTGTGGATTCCTGTGCTGCTGCTGGATGTTACCAAGGCAACAAGTGGTGGGAGGCAAACTGAACTCCAGGGTAACTCTGCAAGAGGTAGGAACCCTGGAGAATTTGTATGAAAAAGTGTGTGTGTGCATGCGCGCTTGCATATATGTGTGTGCACACTTGCATATATGTGTGTGTGAGTGCGTGTTTGTGTGTGTGCGCGTGTGAGAGAGAGTGTGTGGGTTTTGCATGTGTGTGTGTGCATGTGTATAATATGTTTGGGTGTTTGTAAATGTATGTGTCGGAACATTGCAGTGTGAGTGTGTGTGTGTGTATGTGTATACATGTGCACGCACTTGTATGTGTACGCTTGCCTGCGTGCAAAATTGTTGGTATCAACACATGATGAAACATATCATGAAATAGCCATAGTTTATAGATGTTGGTTCAGTTGCTACCTGCAGTAAAATGGTTCTGCAAGGAGGAGGAGGGAGGAAAGAGCCAGCATTTATACTGCATTTACACAGCATTTATACTGCATTTACACAGCATTTATACTGCATTTACACAGCATTTACACAGCATTTATACTGCCTTTACACAGCATTTATACTGCATTTACACTGCATTTATACTGCATTTACACAGCATTTATACTGCATTTACACAGCATTTGCACAGCATTTACACAGCATTTATACTGCATTTACACAGCATTTATACTGCATTTACACAGCATTTATACTGCCTTTACACAGCATTTATACTGCATTTGCACGGCATTTATACTGCATTTACACAGCATTTATACTGCATTTACACGGCATTTACACAGCATTTATACTGCATTTACACAGCATTTATACTGCATTTACACAGCATTTATACTGCATTTACACGGCATTTATACTGCATTTACACAGCATTTATACTGCATTTACACAGCATTTATACTGCATTTACACAGCATTTATACTGCCTTTACACAGCATTTATACTGCATTTACACGGCATTTATACTGCATTTACACAGCATTTATACTGCATTTACACGGCATTTACACAGCATTTATACCGTATTTACACAGCATTTATACTGCATTTACACAGAATTTATACTGTATTTACACAGCATTTATACGGCATTTATACTGCATTTACACAGCATTTATACGGCATTTACACAGCATTTATACTGCATTTACACAGCATTTATACTGCCTTTACACAGCATTTATACCGTATTTACACAGCATTTATACTGCATTTACACAGAATTTATACTGCACTTACACAGCATTTATACTGCATTTACACGGCATTTACACAGCATTTATACCGTATTTACACAGCATTTATACTGCATTTACACAGAATTTATACTGTATTTACACAGCATTTATACGGCATTTATACTGCATTTACACAGCATTTATACGGCATTTACACAGCATTTATACTGCATTTACACAGCATTTATACTGCCTTTACACAGCATTTATACCGTATTTACACAGCATTTATACTGCATTTACACAGAATTTATACTGCACTTACACAGCATTTATACTGCATTTACACGGCATTTACACAGCATTTATACCGTATTTACACAGCATTTATACTGTATTTATACGGCATTTATACTGCATTTACACAGCATTTATACTGCATTTACACAGAATTTATACTATATTTATACGGCATTTATACTGCATTTACACAGCATTTATACTGCATTTACACAGAATTTATACTGCATTTACACAGCATTTATACTGCATTTACACAGCATTTATACGGCATTTACACAGCATTTATACGGCATTTACACAGCATTTATACTGCATTTACACAGCATTTATACTGAGCCTCTCTCTGCTGCTGAGTGAGTGACATCACCACCATCTTACATCTCACAGGAGTAACACGAGCCTGCGATTCTGCCTGAGCAGACCGTGCGTTTAATATCCAGGGCTTTGAAAGCGGGAGCTCCCCACGTGTGACTCTGTGCTATGTATTTTTTTTGCATTGCGCCATGAGGTCGACACACTGTAGGGATCCTGAAAAAGAACCTTCCCACATTTTTGGCAGCGACCGCAGAACGTGCGCACACACTGTCACACTGACACACACACTCTCACACTGACACACACGCACACACGTGCACACGCATAGACACGCACGCAGGCTCTTTATATGCGAATGAGAGGTGGCTGACACGGTTCTGACCGCAGCCGCTTTCAAGCGTTAGCATTAGCGCTATTATCTTTCCGCCGCGCTCCTTATCTGCTCTCCGTCTGAGCCCTAAATGGATGAGATATGGGCGCCATAACGACGATGACGGTTTTACCACCGTGTGCTTAAATAATTAAAGGGTTCCCTCTCCTTCATCGCCGCGCTCCCAGGGCCCTCTGGGCTGGAGCTTCAATCTCCACACACACACACACACACACACACACCCACACACCCACACCTTTCTTTTTCATGATCCTCAAATTTTTTTTCTCCGTCAAAGACTCCTCCTTCTCTTTCACTCAGCAGGTCACTGGCTCTCTTTATCAAAGTTTTATAGTGCCATGCCTCAGGTTATCACTCTCTCTCTTCTCTCCTTTCTGTCTCTCCTGGAGAATCAATTATGTTTCTCAGAGACCTGAAGAAAGGAGAGGTGCCCTTCTGGACACTGTGTGTGTGTGTGTGCGCATGCGGGTGTGCTTGTGTGTGTGCTTGTATGTTTATATGTGTGTGGTGGTTGCATGTTTGTGTGTGCATGCGTGCCTGTGTGTGTGTGTCTGTGTGTGTGCATGTGTGCCTGTGTGTGTGTGTGGGCGGAGCTGTGGCCCAGAGAGGGGGCTGCTGGGTAGAGGTTACCCATACAGGTGTCTCCGTCCGTCACTCAGGAACAACAAACGAGCAGCAATACGGGGAACCCTTATTTTTTTACGGAGATCTTCTTTTAGGAAGAAAAACAGAGTGGCGCAATTTACACACTTCTGTTTCTTTAGCGCCCTGTGAGGGATGTGGCGTCTCTGTGCAAGGCAGCATGGGTAATGATATTGCCACCAGGGCCTTGTTGCGTGCTTGTGATCGATGCCCCTCTGCAGCAGGAGATAAGACTGCAGCCAGAGTCCAGTTCTCCCCTGTCTGCTCTGCCTGCAGTCAGGACTTCTAATGGAGCGAGAATCAATACAGCCACTGACCTTCCGAGCAGACACACCCCTGTGTGTGTGTGTGTGTGTGTGTGTCGTGTGTGTGAGTGCGTGCGTGTGAGTGTGTGTGTGTGTGTGTGCATGTGTGTGCGTGTGTGTGTGTGTCATGTGTGTGAGTGCGTGCGTGTTGTATGTGTTCTGTGGGCTTTTCTCAACAGGTGCCATTGTAAGTAATCTATTTACCAACTGTGTGATTCTTGTGATAAAATATTGTGCTTTCACATGGCCCTCTCTTTATTCTGAGAATGCAGATTGTGGGTTTAACGCGGAAGAGAGCAATGTCACAAGCATTTCTAGCTCGACTGGCAAACAAATTCTGTAGCAAACAGAAATAAATGTGGGCAGCCGAGTATTATAGTTCCACGCTTTTTATGAAAGATGACGATTTACAGGTGAGATCATCCAGTCAATGAATCTGTATTATTTAAAAAAAAATCCGTATTACAGAAAAGCCTTTTCCCCCAGTTCTGATATTTCACTGTTAAAGATGCGTTGTGGTGAGTGGAGGTGTAGAGCTGTCTCACTGGCTATGGGAGCACACCCCTGGTCTTCCACTCCCAGGAGCAGAGACATTACCTCATCGGCGCACGGCCAGGCCCCGAGACGAGCGGAATGTTCCGCTGCAGTGTTCTCTTAGTGACATCACCCAGCCTGAAAGCAGCCATCGCCACAATGTTTTCTTCCCAACGCAAGTAATTGCAAGCGCCAGACCTAATACACCGTGGATTACTGTTTACGCCAGGGGAATATTAATTCTTACAAAGGTTACAAAGACGCCAAATTTATGATGTCTCATGCATGCAATTGAACTGAGTTTTCATTTTCAACCTGCATTCAGCTGAATTGGGATACTGAAGTGAATTGGTAACAGCAGAATTTGTCTGCAATTTTGCTTCTATTTTTGGGGACATAGTGGTGCTGTTTTTTCAGGAAAGTAAGCAATTTTAGCTTCAGTAAGGTGATCGCTTGTATGAATTATGCATAAGCATGTTTTGCACGCTGAGCAACATAACCCAATACATAACCCAATACATAACCCAATACAGAACCCAATACAGAAATGCCATCTCTCGTCTCTAGGGCAGTCAGTGGGCAATGTTTTAACTCACGCAAAACCAGACCAAATTCTATGAGAAAGGCCTTAATTCTATTTTGGCAGAATAAGGCCGTAAAATACCCACTAACGGGGGCATTTACTGGACACAGTGGCTGTAATGGGTCGCTCTCTGGACACAGTGGCTGTAATGGGTCACTCTCTGGACACAGTGGCTGTAATGGGTCGCTCTCTGGACACAGTGGCTGTAATGGGTCACTCTCTGGACACAGTGGCTGTAATGGGTCACTCTCTGGACACAGTGGCTGTAATGGGTCGCTCTCTGGACACACTGGCTGTAATGGGTCACTCTCTGGACACACTGGCTGTAATGGGTCACTCTCTGGACACAGTGGCTGTAATGGGTCACTCTCTGGACACAGTGGCTGTAATGGGTCGCTCTCTGGACACACTGGCTGTAATGGGTCACTCTCTGGACACAGTGGCTGTAATGTGTCACTCTCTGGACACAGTGGCTGTAATGGGTCACTCTCTGTACACAGTGGCTGTAATGGGTCACTCTCCGGACACAGTGGCTGTAATGGGTCACTCTCTGGACACAGTGGCTGTAATGGGTCACTCTCTGGACACACTGGCTGTAATGGGTCACTCTCTGGACACACTGGCTGTAATGGGTCACTCTCTGGACACAGTGGCTGTAACCGGTCACTCTCTGGACACAGTGGCTGTAATGGGTCACTCTCTGGACACAGTGGCTGTAATGGGTCACTCTCTGGACACAGTGGCTGTAATGGGTCACTCTCTGGACACAGTGGCTGTAATGTGTCGCTCTCTGGACACAGTGGCTGTAACGGGTCACTCTCCGGACACAGTGGCTGTAATGGGTCACTCTCTGGACACAGTGGCTGTAATGGGTCACTCTCTGGACACAGTGGCTGTAATGGGTCACTCTCTGGACACAGTGGCTGTAATGGGTCACTCTCTGGACACACTGGCTGTAATGGGTCACTCTCTGGACACAGTGGCTGTAACCGGTCACTCTCCGGACACAGTGGCTGTAATTGCTTGTAAGGGTCTGGCGTTGACTCTTGAGAGCTTTGCTATTCTCCCAGGAAGAAAACGGATCCCATGGGTGCCTCACGTCAGGACAAAGCTACAAATGGATCAAAAGTGGGTTTTGTGTGTGTGTGAGTGTGCGTGAGTGTGCGTGAGTGTGTGTGTGAGTGTGCGTGAGTGTGTGCGTGAGTGTGTGTGTGTGTGTGCGTGAGTGTGCGTGAGTGTGTGCATGAGTGTGTGTGTGTGTGCGTGAGTGTGTGCGTGAGTGTGCGTGAGTGTGCGTGAGTGTGCGTGAGTGTGTGTGAGTGTGCGTGAGTGTGTGCGTGAGTGTGTGTGTGTGTGTGCGTGAGTGTGTGCGTGAGTGTGCGTGAGTGTGCGTGAGTGTGCGTGAGTGTACGTGAGTGTACGTGAGTGTACGTGAGTTTTTGTGAGAGTGTGCGTGAGTGTGCTTGAGTGTGCTTGAGTGTGTGAGTGTGCGTGAGTGTGTGAGTGTGCGTGAGTGTGCGTGAGTGTGCGTGTGAGTGTGCGTGAGTGTGCGTGAGTGTGCGTGAGTGTGTGTGTGAGTGTGCGTGAGTGTGTGCGTGAGTGTGTGTGTGAGTGTGCGTGAGTGTGTGCGTGAGTGTGTGTGAGTGTGTGTGTGAGTGTGTGTGTGTGTTTTGGTAAATTATAATTTGTTATTGTTTTTTGTGTTTGCTTTGTCTCTCTTTTTTTACTCCTCTTTCTCTCACTTCCTCTCTCCTCCTCTCTCTCTCTCCACCTCCTCTCTGGTCATTCACTCTTTCTTCACCCAACCAGTCCCCCTCTCTCTCTCTCTCACCTGTATGTTCCTCTTGCAGATGCGCTGGGTGAGCTGCACCCTCCCAGTGCTGGGGTCCACCCCGGCCAGCGGCACCACGGCCTCGCCGATGACATCATCGCGGGAGAAGCGGTCGAAGCTGAGCACCAGGAAGTGGAGCACCATCTCGGGCAGGGCGCTGTACGCCACGCCGTAGAAGGTGAAGGTCTCGTCGAAGACGGGCTCCAGCGTCTTCCTCATCACCCGGGTCTTGACGCGGTGCTTCTTCTCCGGCAGGATGGTCATCTTCACGTAGGGGTCGGAGCTGCCGGACTCATCGTCCACCACCGGCAGGCCCCGGGCCTCCAGGATGGTCACCACAAGGGCCTTCTTGGGGAAGTTGTAATCCACGGCCAGGGTGAGGGTCCCCAGGCTGGGCTCCTCGGCGGGGGTGAAGGGGGACGCCATCTTGCTGGGGGCGGCGCTGTTGGTCTCGCTGCTGCTGGCCGAGCTGGTCTCCAGGCAACAGTAGTCGGCCCTGATTGGCAACTCGCCGCCGGGCGGAACCAGCCGGTTCATCTGCAGGCAGGACGGCGGCTGGGGCGCGTTGAGGAGGCCGTTCTCCGCCGCGTCCACCAGCAGCACGCCCCCTCCGCCCCCGGCCCCGCCCACGCCCCGCCCCAACTCGCGGTCACGCTCGCCCCGCCCACCACGGCCGCGCCGGACCACGCGCACGATCTTCTTGCTGTTGCTGAGCGTCTCCGGGTAGATGCTGATTCCTTTCAGCATGTGGATGAACTTGTAGGGCGGGTCTGAACTCGGGTCGCAGTGTCCCCCGTGGAGCTTGTAGCTGCCCGTCAGCTGCCGCACACCAGCACCCCCGCGCCCAGAAACCCCGCCAGTACTGGGGACACATCTGGAGAGAGGGAGATAGGGAGGGAGGGAGATAGAAAGATAGAGAGCAGGAGAGATGGAAAGAGAGGGAAGGTGAGAGAGAGAGAGGGGGAGGGGGAGGAAAAGCATGGGGAAAAAGAGGAGTCATTAATTTAAAATGAATATTATGCGCTGATTGATTATGATCAAATAGAAAGACAATAGATCAGAACACATGGCTCGGTGCGCGTGAGTGCGTATGAACAATTGTTAGCATCAATAAAATACAATGTAGCGTCTCATGGCCTATTCTAACTACTCATAGACTAATTCATTAAGAAATCCAATTTGATTAGGCACCAGAGAGAGCTTGGAAAAACAAATGTCCAGCGTACACAAGAGAGTGCCTCTGTGCATGTGCAGAATGGCTAGTATCAATAAAAAAACAACACAATACACCATGTCGAATTAGAAATAAAGATTATCTCATTAGGAAATCCCATTTGGTTAAACGCCAGAAATTGAATGGATCAAAGGCAAACGCTTCAGCGCACTAATGGTTTTCATTAGCGAAGCGGCACACGCATATCCGCACCCTAGCGCCTGAACCCCAGCTCTGTAGGTACTGCTTTACGCCTGCGGGAAACATCAAATCTTACAGGAAATGACATCGAGACGCATTGTAAGGGCAGACGATTCAGCTGTGGCACCCGACTGTACTTTTCAGCCGACGAAAACGCTGTCAAAAGGGCTATTTCTTGTAATTCATGCCACATAAATATGAATGCATTTATATAACGGCCTATTTAAATAATAGCGTAACGGTTTTGACACAATCCAGGTTGTTTATCTCAAGAGGCCCCCGGAGCAAGTCCACTGAGAAGCATATCTGAAATGCCGACCATCTGTCCCTTTCCTGCATTCTTACCCAGAATCCACTGCAAGTGCAGGGTCATCACATGACCTTGTCAAATCACCATATCGCCCGAAGGGGCCAATATTGTGAAAGTAATCGTCCAATGATCCGCAGAGCACCGATGTCCGAGAACCATTCTATCGGTCCTTTTACCCAGCAGATCACTTCAAGGGCACCTTACATACTACATATTTAAATTCACCTGCACAAAACTGAATATTCTTATGATAATATTTAGGTAAAATCCCCCCCCCCCCAGATTCAAACCTGCAACCTTCTGTCCCCTGTCACTTATTCACATCCACCAACCCATTGGGGTGTGTCATTTGTCATTTGGGTGTGACCTCATTTAGTTCTGGGTTGATGCAGTGCCTGTGGTGGAGGTGGTAGGGGGGTGGGGCGTGGGCGGGGAGGGGGGGTTTATTTCATGCACAGATGTGACTCAAGGAGACGTGGATCAGGGCCCCGTTTTCAGCGCCTCAACATGACAACCGCTACTTCAAACAGGGACACGGAGAGATGGAGGGAGAGAGGGAGGAAGGGAAGGAGGGATAACTGATCATTTGAACTCGAGAGACCAACCGCGGTTCCCATGGAGCTCAGGGTGGTCTCACGTGGACATGCCGACAGCACGCCGCCAGGGTGGACTGGAGCGTTCTGTGTGTGTGTGTATTTGTGTGAGTATAATGTATGTGTGTGCGCGTGTGTGCATGTGTGTGTGTGAGTGTGTGTGTGCATGCGCGTACGTGCGTGCGTGCATGTGTGTGAAAAGCGAATGTAAAAAAAGAATGTTCACGCTCCCTATTTTTGGTCAGGGGTTACTCTCTATTTCTCTCTCTCTCCCTCTCTCCCTGTCTCTCTCTTTCTCTTTCTCTTTCTCTCTCTCCCTGTCTCTCTCTTTCTCTTTCTCTTTCTCTCTCTCCCTGTCTCTCTCTTTCTCTCTCTCTGTGCTATCACTCTTTCTTAAGCCGCTCCATTGTGCGGTTCTGAATGCCATGGCAACAGCAGAGCCCCTTGGCCCAGCCGAATGAAGGGAGCGCTGTAACCGGAGCGGGCGGAAGTGCGCTAACAAGGGCACGGCTGAAACTGAATGGACCGGGAGCCCCGCTCGAACCATGGGCCAAGCACGCCGTGTGAATAGACCTTTTCAATCAGCCCTACAGCTACGGAGGGACTCGGTAACCCACATTAACAACAACAACAACCACCAAAAACACCCATAATCCCTCAGTGAGAATAACTCAACATTAACGCAACATCATTGATCAGACTTGCATTGTGATGTAACACTGTGAAGAAGTTCTGAAAGAGCCAGGATGGAATTCTCAATTAAAATCCTCCCCTCAAAAAAAAAAAAATATTATCATCAATCAATCAAAATTTTATTTATATAGCACTTTTAGTGCAAGTGAATGCAAATCAAAGTGCTATTCAGTGCAGGAGATAAATTATTGAACGGAAAAATAAGACGGGAGATTGAAATATTACAACAATAATGACTAATGCACAAGAGAGCAAATACAATGAGAAACATCAAAGAATAATATTAGTAGATAAAAAAACACAACCTAGTTCAATAAATATATAAAAAGATAAAAATAAGAGACTAATGCCCAAGACGGAGATAAATACAAGATAACAAATGAAATAAGTTAAAAACTATTACTGCAATTTCACAGAAAAACAGATTGAGAGGTAACAGGATGTGTGTGGGCTTCAGTGTAGTATCGTTCTCAGCAAAAAAAAACAAAAAAAAAAGCATATTTTTCACCATTGCCATTATAATAAATGCAGTGGTGCGTTTAAGCTTAACCATAAAAACAAAAATGACATGCCGCAGAATCTCTGGTTAACCCATGAAGGGAGGAGGAATCCCACAGCCCGGCCGCTCCCAGGAACGACTGAATTACAATGTGACACAGCCTTTGTGCAGCGAGCACTTGGTCTAAAGGCACCTTTAATGAACAGGGGGTCTGACTGGGTGATTGATAGACTGCGGATTGGGACAAGATGTCTGATGTATTTTGGTGTCTTACAGAGGGAGGGTACGTGGGGATGGCCACTGGCACGCGTTGTAATGTTTCACCCAGGGACTTCTGGAGCCAGACACACACACAAGCACACACACACCGCTGCATACGAGTCAGCCCTCACAGTGCAGTGCTGATGGGTGGGTGGGGGCAATATGACACCACAAGGAAAGATAAATAACTGCAAAAACCTACAATAATGGAGAGAGAGAGAGAGAGAAGGGGGGGAGCAAAGAATGGAAAAAAGGTGTTGGAGACTACAGAGAGATTTAAAGGATTATAAAATAAGATTGGGAAGAAAGGAGAGAAGAGAAAGAACTAAATTAAGAGATAAAAGGAGTGAAGGAGACCTTATTAAAATACATGAAAAAGAACCGAAGTGTTCAAGCTCCAAGGAACAAGGGGAAGACATTCCTGCACTGTATCTAGCTGGCGGTATACACACTGTTTATTTCCAGCAGATAGAAGAGTTTTCTTGGGCAGCGGGGGCTCAATGAAGGAAAGAGAGAGAGAGAGATGGAGGAAGAAGTCCTTTGTTGTTTTCATGGCTACAAGTTTGATCTGATTGTCTGCTGAAACAAAGTAACCACAACCCAGTTGTGTGTGTGTGTGTGTGTGTGTGTGTGTGTGTGTCAGCCACAGCTGGGGACTGGGAGCTTTGCATATAATAACTATAAACCCCACACACCCCAGTACATGCCCCAGAGGTGTGATATCTCAGTTTCCTGTGGGCTTGGTGTGTGTGAGTGTGTGTGTGCATGTGTGAGTGTGTGTGTGTACGTGCGTGCCTGTGAGTGTTTGTGTGTGCATGCATGCCTATGTGAGTGTGTGTGTGCATGCGTGTGTGTGTGCGCTTGCATGTGTGTGTGTGTGAGTGTGTGTGGGCTTGGTGTGTGTGAGTGTGTGTGTGCATGTGTGAGTGTGTGTGTGTACGTGCGTGCCTGTGAGTGTTTGTGTGTGCATGCATGCCTATGTGAGTGTGTGTGTGCATGCGTGTGTGTGTGCGCTTGCATGTGTGTGTGTGTGTGTGTGCGTGCATGTGTGTGTGTGCGTGCGTGAGTGTGTGTTAAGAAACATATTTATTTAAAAACAAAAACACATTATCCATATTCATCAATGACTGTGACAACGTCTAAAGCCTTCATCTGCACAGTATCTGAGAACCGTCCAACAGTAAGAAAATAATTAATAATAGCAGTGAAATATGCCTGCGAGCTGTTTATTCACAGATATATATGTTTATATTCACAGACTTATCTTTGTTGTGTCTTGTTTCATAAACATCTCACGGAGGAGGATTTGGCCTTTAGAGCACCACTGAAAAGAATCTGGGCCCAAGTAGATGAAGAAACCTGCTCTATAACCAAGAGATACCTGTCCATAAGCGCTCATGGGAGATCGCTACCAATCACTGTCTATCACTGGCTCAAATTAACCAATAGCTGTCAATCGCTGACCCAAATGAACCAATAGCTGTCGATTGCTGACTCAAATTGACAAATCCCTGTTGACCTGAGTCAAGCGAACCAATGAAAATACCTTTGCTCTCCCAAAAGAAAGCCAATGGTTCAATCAGCCCCTGCTAGGAATACTAGGGTTAATATGACTGGGCATTCCAAATTTTGGGTAAAGATAAATTTGGGGAATAAAAAAGAAAAGGAACAAAAGGATTAGAAAAGCCCGGAACACACCGTGACTTTCATGAAGCCGCATTTTAAACCAATAACTGTCACTGAGCCTCATTCTAATTCTTCTGTGTGATTAATAAGTGCACCAAATGACATAAGTCTCCCCCATGCAGTTGATTAAAATGTTTTTTTCTTTTTTCACTGATTGCAATCTAATGTGTTGGGAATACCTCTGTGAATTTCCCATTCAATAATCTTAATTATGAATAAGAGGCTGCGTCAAATTAAAATGATTCTGATTACACAGAATAGCCTGGGGACATATCTTCTTTTGCCGTAATGAATATTTTCCTGTCGAAAACGCAACGGAAAGTTTCCAGTGGTAAGGCTGCCAGGTGAGACGCACTCAGGTACAAGCGTGAGGTGGGGGGGGGCATGGCATGGCTGCCAGCAGCAGGGGTGGCAGAGTCTTCCGGTCCTTTCTACTGCAAGACAGGCAGGTTGGCATCTCTCCACTGAGCTGGTCCCCCCCCCCCCCCTGCTGCCCCGGCCCCAGCTCACATCCAAATGCTGCAGCGCTCTCCTGCAGAATAAAGCCCTCACACTCATTCTCTGTGCCCAATTCTTCCTCTCTCTCTTTCTTGCTTTTTCTCCTCACTGTCGTTTTTCCTCCCTCCCTCCCCCCCGCACTACAACCCCCCCCCCTTCACACCGACCCTTTCCAGTCACCAGTCTTTGCCTCTGAACAAAGGCTCAACCCCACCTTTTTTCTCTCTCTCTCTCTCTCTCCCTCCCTCTCTCTCTCACTGGTCACTCTTGCACCCCCAGTGGGAATTCCAAACGGGATGATGTCATTTATATATATTTTTTTAGAAGGTACTCAAAGCCAGCTGATCCGGGTTGCCTAGAGACAAGTCTTCTGGGATCTGGAACCCCCAGAAGGGACAGAGACGCACACCCCCCTCTCCCCTCCACCCCAGCCCTCGTCCCAGGAGAGGAGCACTTTCAGCGCCCCTGTAAGTACCCCGCCCGCCCCAAATCGCCCCCCATACAGCCACTGCACCAGTCTCACTGGCTCAGCTGCTTCCCCCTCCACCATCCCACCAATCACACGCCCCGTTTTAAACCGTGGCGAAGCCGTGTTGGATAAATAATTGATGGTCGCTTGCAATTCCCCAGAGCTCCTTGATATTGTGATTCTGACACGGGAGATAATGATTTGATGCATAATTAATTACACTGCAGAAGGGGATGTCACCTAAGCTGTATTAAAAACACAGGCGCACACACACACACGCACGCATGCACGCACGCACGCACACACACACACACACACACACACATAGACATACGCACGCACACACACACAGACATATGCACACACACATACACACACCACAAACATACGCATACACACACACACAGACATACACATGTGCGCACACACACACACATACACACACACACACACACATAGACATACGCACGCACACACACACAGACATATGCACACACACATACACACACCACATACGCATACACACACACACAGACATACACACGTGCGCACACACACACACACACGTGTACAGTCTAGATACGTGCCTTAAATGCTAAATATTCATAATAGACAGAGGCTCTACCTATTTCAAATGTGTGATTTCTTGAGAAAAATGGATATCTTGAAATCAGAGTGACTGGTTTTTCCTGACAAATTATTGTGCCAAAATTCAAATTTACCTAATTCTTCAGATCACTGGTTTGAGCGAAATGTGTCCCCCCCTGTATATCAGTCAATGCAGGCTTCTTTAAAACCATTTCACGGTTTATACATTTGAACTGTGAGAATCTCGCTCTCTTTTTTGCAATCCTTTTATTTCATTCTCTTCTTCCTTTCTCTTCTCCTCTCCCTCTCTTTTTCTTCTCCTCTCCCTCTCTTTTTCTTCTCCTCTCCCTCTCTTTCTCTTCTCCCCTTTTAATCAAATTTATTCCCATTTCCATTTGTAAGTGTGAGAAACAAATATTTCTGTTGCCAAACGATGCTCGTAAAAAAAGCTAAAAGAAATAATAAGAACAAAGCATGATTATCCAAAGTGGAAATCATACAGCACAGCCAAATAACAGCACAGTGCGTGAAAAGATTGTAGTGCAGACCTCCTTCCCCAGAATGTATGGTGTGGATTATCCTGGTTAAACAATTAGAAAATTTTGTAATTATTAATATCGATAAACAGGCTTAACTTACAAGCCATACCCGCACTATGGGAAAGAGCAGAATTTAGCATTTCTGTCGGTTGTAGAAGTTGGGCAGACATGGTTGGCAAATGGCCTGAAACAGCTTGCGTGCCTTTACACAGATGGGTGTGCAAACTGACCCAAATTTAGTGGAACGGATAAGGCCCCCCCCACCGACACACGTCTCCGGATTACGGAGTCGTGATGAGGAGAGAAGAAGGGAAGAGATGGAGGGGCTTATGTTATGGATCAGACGTCCCAGCCGTCTTCCCACTGAAAGCCTACAAATCCCACGAGGCATACAGCTTCTCCACAAGGCTGCCTTCATGGAAGAGCATCATGGGATTTGTGGTCCTCAGGGGGGAAATTTACAATGAAACGGTGATTGCTCCCACAAATCTGTCTTCCTGGTTTGTGCCTCACCCGAGGAGACTATATGAGTAGTTACAAGCTTAGATCATTTTAAAAAGGGAGATAATCCATCTCTTCGTTACAATATGCCATGTAACTTCTACGCTCTACAGCCGGCTGAGAATGTGAGTTGCGATTAAACACATCTGTGCCTCACAGAGAAGCCCATGGCTTCAGTAGAGGTCCGTAGAGTAATTACTGTCACAGGTAAACGAGCAGCAAGTGTTCCGCTCTCACCTGTCTGAACCAGTCCGCCCAGGTTTCTGACTCGCTGAGTGAATGTTGCAGAATCGGTGAAGGCCAGAATGCAGTATTTGTTTGTACATATATAATATAAATGTGTATACACAGCGCACTGGAATAAAGGAAGACAGTGAGTACACAAATGTACAGCTTGATGAATCTTGCTTTTTTAAAGATAGTCTAAAACAGGGATGGGCAAGGTGGGCTGTATCTGTTTCTGGATTTCAGACTGCCCTTCTGGATTTATGCCTTTAATTATTTCTTTATAGCCCAATCATTTACACAATCTGATATCTTAGCTACATGCCTCGATATGAACAGCAGCTGGTGAATGTTTCTGTGCCTGTATGCATGTATTGTAGCGTTTTATTGTGGTCTAATTTACAAGTGAATCAGTGTTGGTATATATGACTAATTAGCTGATTGAGCCAGGGTAACTGGTGGCAGCAAAAACCTGCATACAACCCAGGCCTGCAAGTCGCCCATCCCTGGTATAAAGTTTGACCAGATATTCCACTCAGTGAACTTGCTACTGAGCAGCTTTTTCAAAGGAAAAATAATTTTTGCTGTCTCGTTATATTAATATTAATCACGTGGCATTGTGAAAGGACAAACCTCCATAGCAAGCAAAAATGACACGGTCAGATCCGGTACCTCCTGAGGACGGAGAACTACAGAAGATGGAATGCACACAGAGTAGAATATCTGGTCAGTAAATGGAATCTGTGGTCAAATAGAATCTTTGACCCCAGGGGGACCCATTTAATTTCTGTTAATATTCTCTTCCCACCTTTGCTCAACAGTAATTAATTAAGCCAATTAAATATGTGCTCACTTTTCTTTTTTTGTGTGCGTTCAACATTTAAGTCTTTAACCACTTAATTAACCCAATTGCAGACTAAATTTGAAATAATAAATCACAGCTGACAGCTCCACTGGACTGTATGATGACTGAAAGCTGACAACTGTGCTGTGGTAAGCTAAGTGAGTTGGCATAAACGCACAGTGCGGTGCTTATCAGCGATCCGGACCAATTTACCCTTTGAAGAGTACTTTTTTGGAATGTTTTTTTTCTTCAAAATTCTAAGTTCTAGAACTCCATTGCTTCTCAGTAGTGATTGACACATCAGCATTAGAATGTTCAGTTAATAACATTCTAATCACATATTTGTGATCCTACACCTTAAAGGGTAAAAGCATGGCGAATCCTATAAACGAAACCCACAGCCCTCCAAGAAGTACAGCCCTACGGCCCACGTTGCAGATGGCGGGCGCATTAAAGCGCAAGTTGCTTTACTAAAAGGGGATGCCGTTTCACGATTCAGAGGTTTTCTACAGAACAGTTGCTTGGGAGCGTTTGCCTGACAACAAAGCGCTTTCAGCAGGTTCTGAAATAGTCTTTTTTTGTACACAAAATGCTACATCTACGGGGGAAAATGTTCTTGTGGTTGATATATTCTCCAAAGCTCTTTTGATAACTACCTCTTTGGAGCGATGTCCTCCAGACCTCTACACACAGCACACATGCGGCACACACACCTTCATCTACGTACTGCTGTTTACCATCCACACTGTGGGATTTAGGGTCTTATTTTTCAAACTTTTTTTAGTTTTTCTTTTTAATTAGTCTTTTGCAGTATGTACAAAGCAGCTGGGATAAGTCATATTATGCAGTGTTAAGACCTGTCGCAGACCTATGAATGCATCGATGTAAACATCCATGTGCTCGTACATGCACATGCATGCCTAAAAATTGCATTATGTCTGTGACAGCCTCAGTTATTCTGTACCAGGACATGGCTGTTTTCCTCCATACAAGTCACTGCAGCTGTGGACTAACAGGACCCTAGACTAACCTCAGACCTAGGTGACTGAGATCAGCCTCAGCTTGTGCTGAGTAGACACTGCAGCTGTGGACTAACAGGACCCTAGACTAACCTCAGACCTAGGTGACTGAGATCAACTAACAGGACCCTAGACTAACCTCAGACCTAGGTGACTGAGATCAGCCTCAGCTTGTGCTGAGTAGACACTGCAGCTGTGGACTAACAGGACCCTAGACTAACCTCAGACCTAGGTGACTGAGATCAGCCTCAGCTTGTGCTGAGTAGACTTGTGGCTTATAACGCATCACAGTTATCAAAATGTGGAAGACTGATATAAAATGACTCATCAATCGAGACTGTCATCCCCAGTGATGTTTCTTGGCAGTGTCAGAGTTTCAGAAGATGAACCACAGACCAGCAGCTTACAGGAAAATGTGTTGGTCTTTCATAGATGAATAATATCATTCAGTGGGACACAATTTAAACGTAACGTGTCTGTAGTGCAGTGCTGGACCCCCTAGTCTCGCGTAGGCAAACGTCAGGTCTCACAAGCATACTAGCTACGTTTAGCAGTTAATTAATATGAAACGATGTCTTCCTGTCTCCCCCCAAGCCTGTGCATACGCCCGGGTCTACTCCACGTCAGCATTAGCCGCGCTAATGGCTGTGATGTGCTTCGGATATGAAAACTATATCAACAGTCGCCCATCCGTGCAATGTTTACAAACATAGTATGTGTGCGTGCAAGCAAAGCAACTGCATTTATAAGTGTAAAAGTAAATCTCACTTAACACAAAACATTCTGTATACCTTTTTATTTTCCAAGATCGCACCTGGTGCTGGAGTGAACTACAGCTGAGTGCAGGTTAAAAGACTACATGACCCACATAGCTACACCTGAAGCGATGCATCATGAGTATTACTGAGCTTGATAAGTGCTGTAATGAGGACTATGCAGGCAGCTAATTTTGGTTTGTGCAGGTTTGCAATTTTGGTTGGCCCAACTGAAATTACGACCAATCAACTGGCTTGATCCAAAGTCGGTTACATCTCTCAACCTATTAGGTTTACTCTGGAGATCTACATCCACGTACTTTTGGCTATAGTGCGCCAGAAACCACTCATTGGTCCAAATTTCCACGGAAGCAAGCGTTCCTAGGAGTAAACAAACTGAGCTGCCGACATTTTGTCTTTTCTGGTAGCTCGCTAACAACATAGAAAATAGTACTTTTATAAATAATTTTAATTACACAAAAAAAAATACATAAGAGGACTTTATTGTTTATTGTTTGTATTAACAAAATTTGCTTTGTTCGCGTTCGTATACGCGCTAGAAGTGTCATTTTGAGACCGTTTTAGCTGCGCTATAGAAGTGAATGGAGAGCGACAAATACCATATTCTGGATAATCACCCCAGGGGAGCACAGAGCAACTAACGAACATATTTCGCCCCCATTTGGACTCATATCATGGCCAGGTAACTACACTACCCAGAGTTCTACCAAACTTAAATTGTGCTTTAACTTGGTCTCTCGGGCAATAAGGTGACAGTTCTCTGATTCAGTCTCTCTGGTGTGGCTGGATTACATTGCTCTGATTCTGTTTCTAAGGCAACAGTGTGACAGTGCTCTGATTATGTTTCTAAGGCAACAGGGTGACAGTGCTCTGATTAGGTTTCTAAGGCAACAGGGTGACAGTGCTCTGATTATGTTTCTAAGGCAACAGGATGACAGTGCTGTGATTATGTTTCTAAGGCAACAAGGTGACAGTGTTCTATTCTGTCTCTAAGGCAACATGTTGGCAGTGCTCTGATCTGGTCTCTCTGGTGTGGCTGGATTACACTGCTGATTGGGTTTTTCTTTTGTGGCTGGATTACAGTGCCCTGATTCGGTCTCCATGGCGACAGGGTGAATGTGCTCTGGCTGGATTACGGTGCCCTGATTTGGTCTCCATGGCAACAGGGTGAAAGTGCTCTGGCACTGGTGTCTGGTGCGGCTCAGTAGCCATGACAGTGACACAGCTCTAATGGTGTCTGCAGCAGACATGGAGCAGGACTTGGGAGGGGAGGGGGACAGTGAGGGGCAGGGCCCCCAGTTGTGGCAGGGCCCGACCGGGTGCCCCTTAGGCCCAAACGCAAACCACCCCGCCGCCGGGCACCTGAACCCCAGAACAAACCTTCACGACGCCGCCCCTCCACAAGAAACCTGCTCACACTACGCAAGAGGCAGAAATATCCGTGAATACAAGCCGAAAAGCATGATGCCCCCCCCCCCTGAAATACACACACTTTCACAGTGAATCTGCTGCAGAGAGGCAAGTTTAACGGGCAGACATTTTGTCTTGGTGGTCGGGGGGTGAGGTTTGAGGAGGAGTAGCTGTAATCCCTTGCGCTTCACACGAGACGGCGTGAGCGAGCTTTGTCACTCTCGTCAGCGGTAGTTATGGCATAAATCAGGCCCAGCCTCCGGCCCTGCGCATTATACACGGTTGCAGCGGTGCAACGACTGCACTTCCTCCCTGCAACCTCCCCCCGCCCCCATCCCCCCCCCCCCCCCAGCACCTCAGACTGAGAACGTCTCAAACAGCTTTTGATAAATGTAACATTGATAGTACATGACAACAAAGCTTGGGGAATGGCCCAAGAAAATAAGCATAAACATTTTGCCGTAACGTCCAGTGTGAAAATGTCATGTTGGGGGGTAAATAAAAACTAAGTGTCCAAATATTAACGGCGACATGCACCTGTCCCAACCACACCCACACACCTGACCACACCTGTCCCAACCACAGACCTGACCGCACCTGTCCCAACCACAGACCTGACCGCACCTGTCCGAACCACAGCCCACACACCTGACCACACCTTTCCCAACCACATATCACAAACCTGACCACACCTGTCCAAACCACACCCACACACATGGCCACACCTGTCAGTCTACAGCCTGGCCAGAGATGGAAAAAAGTGCCCTAATATGTAATATTTTTGAAAACACAAACCCCCCCCCCCCCCCCAAAAAAATAAAAAAAATAAAAATAAAATGTGTCTATAAATGAGGACCATGATTGGAGTAACAGGGCCCTGGACTAATCTCAGATCGTCCAGCGTCCGTCTGCGTACTACACCGCTCATTCCCAGCTAAGGCCCCCCGCAACTGTCCCAAGAGATGCCTGATTAAAAATATTGTACAGAGTTGTTCCCGTTTCATTATGAGCTCTTCCGGTGGTTTCCAGGTGTTTAAAAAACAGCAACTACAGAAAAGAAGAGCTTGAAAGTGAGACGGCGCCTCATTGGTCCAGATCTTCCTCCACGCCCGTCCCTGAGATACCCCTGTACTCTGTAAGCCCCAAAGCCAGGCCAGTCCCCAGACGGTGACCCCATTATATTACAGTAACGCAAAAATTCTGTGCTAATTCTACTTTTTCACACAGTTTATGTGAGCCCAACAGGGATCAAATGTACTCTTAGGCGGGTTGATTTAACGTGGCTTTTACCGTGCCTTCAAGACCTTCAGATGTCCTGCATTAATTCTGACCAGTGGCTTATATCACAATGCACTTAGAATCCCCAGGTAGCAATTACACGCAAAGCTAGAGAGACAGGAGCCGCCAGAACTTAAGTAGCATCAAAGATTCTATAGGCAAACCAGATGCTCAGGTCTTTTGTTCTTACCACGGAAGATTCTGAGTCTCCCTACCCTTTCAATCTGAAACATTCCGATTTGATGCAACGGCTGCAGATTGAACGGATGCGCTGTACTGTAATAGGGCTCTGGAAAATATCGTTTGCAAACAAAACCTCCTGCAGGTTAGGAGCAAGTAGGAACAGAAGGAACGTGTGAGCTGAGTATCTGGTGGATCTGTAGGCAGGGCTGCTGGGTGACATTCCCAGGCCTGGGCCAAAATTACATTATCATATGATTCCCTGGCCCCAAAAAATAATATTTACCTCAAGTTCACTGACCATGGGCCCCCCCCCCCCCCCCCCTGCCCCCCCTCCAGGGCCAGGGACAAAGTACTTGGTCACCCGCCCCCCACGCGGGATTTTTCAATGTGAATCATTTCAATTTAAAATCCAGGTCCCTTTTGTGAATAACAGAAAAATCCGCTGCAGAGGCAAGATACTCATTGCCGAAGTTTGGAAGTTTGGTCACCCAAACACATCGGATACAAACATGCAGGCTTCACTCAGTCATGATGACATGTATTGGGGGCTGTGTGTGTTTTGTTTTTTGTTTTTTTGGGGGGAGGGGGGTATATTTTTTTGACAATATAATAATATGTGATGGTGATGTTATACACTGGCCCAGCAAGGTTGCAGGTTAACTGACAATATTTTTCTTCATCTCTCTGGCAGCCTCCCCTGAGTGTAACTTTATCTTCTGCAAAGCATACTGAACTTAAATCAGCGTTCGACTACTGCACACAACGGGGGTTGGTTCTCCAACACAACTAGGGCCTACTTGACACAAAACGGTCCTTTATTGCCAGTCTTCGAGCCAACCATCCCTACAATAATCCACTGTGGAGCGTTAAGCGTGTATTTACGTAACATCGCTGTTACTACAAAGCCGTCTACATGCGTAAGAAATAGGCGTAAAATCACGTTTAGGTGTCAGCAGGGAAGATGTCGACATTGGTAATCTCCGTTCCTATCCCACCGAGATCGCTCCCGGCTCCATACTATCCAAAATCTCATCCGGTTCCGGGCAGGTTGTTCAGCAAAAACAATAGATAAACGGGGACAGGCGACGCCTGGAACAGGAATAGACATAACGTCATCCCCCGTCCACCCCATCCCACGCGCGCAGTTAACGCCATTGGGAAGAGTGGGGGTAGCTAGAGCGCGCGCACGCGTGAATGAGAGTGAGAGAGAGAGAGCATGGCCCATACTGCTTGATCTCTCCATCTGCTCCCCGCACAACCACGATCAGAGAATCTGAATTACTCAACCCAATTTCCTCGACAGCTTATGATGCAGATTTATTTCCGGTGCTCTGTGTTTTCAATTTCTTTGATTTTTTGTGTGTGTGTGTAGCCTACAAGAAAGGGTCAGTGATTCCTCACACATCACCCGGAAAAGCGCGAAGGAATGACGAAGCAGGCGTCCAAAAACACAAACACCAGGGCACACGCGTTGACGGAAAACGGGAAAATCCCCCCAAAATATCACAATTAACGGTTACACACAGAAAACAACATGTTATCTAGCGTCTTTCCAAATAATATATTGTAAAACATCAGTTATGCACACAATGTTTGCAAAACACCGCTTTTTCTCTTCATGTATAATATGTGGTCAAACGGCATAATAATAGGCTATAAAAACTAGACTATTAAGCGACCTGTTGGAAATATTAAAATTAATACAAGAAATCTAATTGCTCACAATTATCAGTAGAAGGCCTCATGGATGCTTTACTCTGTTAGGCACCTAAAAATCCCCATCCGATCTGATTAAATATTTAGGCTATCGATGTGTGATCTAGTAAATTCGATTCAGTTTAATTTGGCCAACAGATACATTTGAATATCCTTGATGACATTTGAACGAAACTTAATGCTGAATGAAGTTTAACATTAACTTATGCGCATCCGGATGCGAGGCAATAAAACACTACCGTGGTGTCTCCGAAAGAAGCTACAGAGGACGCAATTATTCTCTTTCATGGACGTTTTTCCAAATCCATCCGATACACAGTGTGTTTTCACAATGTCCCATAAAGAGATGTCTGGATTATTTTTTTTATACATAAACGTATCAAGCCAGCCAGTTACTCACCGTATGTTGGTTTTATGTTGGTTATCTCAGCCATTTTGGGATTCAAAGGGCTGCGTTACTGTCAGAAAAAAATAACAAAATAAAAAACAAATGAAAATGGCAGGTCTCTATTTTATTTCCATGAATAGTAATCTCCAGTTAGACTTCGGTCGGTGTAAAACTCGACCGTGCAAACAGCTCTTGTCCAGTTTTTCTTGTGCGTTTATGCAGCTGTCAAGGATGCGCTCGCGTTACCTTCCTGCTCCTCTCGCTCGCGATCCTGAGTGATGCTCAAATCCTGTGGTTCAGTATTGCGGCAGCGGCGCGAGACTGGTCCTCCCGGATAGCGGAGGAAGAGAACTCAGCACCGCCCACACGTGCTGTCAAAATATTATAAACACACCCGAGTCGAGCCAAACCGTTTTTAACGCATTAATACAATTTGCTGTCTTTAATACTCATTCATGTCAACCACGCGAACAATCTCTCTGGACACAAAAATAATCGGCCCGTCTGTGTTAAAAGCCCCCATGTGTAGGCTATGTCAATCAAACAATTCCACGCCCATAAGAAAGCAGCGATCAGGCCGCGCGCTGGTACCCAGTTTTCTCTCCGGTCGTAATTAGCTTTCCGATTCTTTCCGAAGCATTCCGACATCACTTCATTGTCTTGGCTGCACAGTCACAATGTATGTAGGCCTAGGCTACTCTCAATTGGATTAAACGCCTGCAGTCGTTCAGGGGTTATCACCATTTTTAAAGTGGTGTCAAAATATGTTGTCATTATCAGTAGGCTAGTGGGTGCAGGCTAGCCTGCTGTGCTTCTACATTTGATTAAATAGTTGCCAAGGTGGAAGGGTATTTAAATATTCAAATTCTGACTATTGAAAAACTACTGGCTACCTTCATGGACTATTAAACCACACAAAAAAAGATGAATGCCCCCTGAGCGTCAATAGTACCATGTTAATTTGTTCATAAGCTAAGCAATGAATATGTACCCTCAGCCTAAATATTGAAAAACACAGATTTTAGGATTTGAGGGTGTTAAATGTCACAATTTAAATATTTTTTTGCTTGTAAATAGTTGCTTCTAATAATGAAAAATACAAATATTTTGGAGCAATATATGAAAAAAATATGAGGATAATATAAATATATATAGCCTATGATAATTTTAAAAATGTAATTCCATTAAGTAGTGTAGGTTTTAGCTCCCAGCGCATGCAAAGTATCTGCTGGTCCTCTTTTCAAGCATGTGCTTATCTCACCTAATTTCCCCAATTTCAAAATATTAATCCACTCTCATAATTGAGCCAAATTGTTCCTGAGATAAACTACAGCTCTACGGATGTCAGAGGAAGAGAAAGGCTGCACCCTTGTGGTGTAGTGATGACTTATCGACACATTTGGGATGTTAAAACTGCATTCACAAATGATTGTTTATACACACAACTCCTGCTGTGGCCTTTCATCTTGGTTCTTTATTTATTTTTAAAATTTTTGTCTCAGGTTTTGTAAATTATACTTTGGGGCAGCAGTGTAGTATGACGATTAAACACTAACCCTTTGAAGAGTAGCCTAGGTTTTTTGGAATGTTTTTTTAAATTATAATTTTTTTTTAAGTCAGTGTTCTAGAACCACCTTGCTTTCAGTTACCAGTAGTGATTGTTACATCAGCATTAGAATGTTCAGTTAAGAACATTATAATCACATATTTGTGATCTTACACCTGAGTGGGCCTTTAAAGGGTTAAAAAATAACGGTTCTCTGAATCTCTGTTTTGCTCTATGTTTCCAAAAAGAACCAGCCAGGGAGTTTTTCCTTGCCACTGTCGCCATAAGCATATAGGTGAGCTCTTGAGGGGGTTCAGGCCCAGATCTCTGTAAAGCTGCTTTGTGACAATGCCCTTTGTAAAAAGTGCCATACAAATACAATTTACTTGAATATTTTTGATAATTTATTCTCAGATAGAACCTTTATTTTGCTAAATAGTGTGTAGGAAACTGAGCTTATATAAATCCAAAATTATAGGTTTGATTTCCAAGTGGAGCAGTCCTGCTGTAGCAGCCTATACACTCCAGAAAGGTGCATAACCTTAGTTGCTTCAATAAATACCAAGCTATATAAATTGAGTATATGCAAAGATTATGAGCTGTGTACATCTCTATGAGATGACGTTCCCGAAAACAAGGAATAGGAATATCAATTCCGATAAATGCATCTTCATGTGACTTCATGGAACATCTTACTGCAAAGAATTCCGATAAATAGGCTAACGTGCTAATTAAGTAATTGGACCAATAGTAGCGTAGTCACGAGAATTGGCAGAAAGTCATTGGAACAGAGCCCAGAATTGCCTACGTAAATGCCGGCACTCTCCCCTCAGGAATCAAAGTTTAACACCCCTGCTGTTCCTCGTCAGGACGTATAAAATATTTACCCAATGTTGTTTGGGGGGTTGGTGGGGATTTGCAGTAATTGAAATGGGCGAGCCTAAATTCTAAGTAAGCTGCTAAGTAATAGTCCCAAACCCATTTCTGAGTGCATTGTGTGGCCTAATAAGTGTGCCAGTTTAAACACGGATAAGCCAGGAGCTTTGGGGAGTCTTTATTGAGGATTGGACGGGACTGGATTGGATATGGATGGCAGTGACACCATTGTTGTGGTTGTAGTTTTTCATCATTTCAACATTTTGTCTGGGGGTGGCGGGAGTTAGCACAAGTGTGAAGGCAGATCTGAAATATCGCTTCCGATCAAAGGTATTTAAATGAACCCAGGATTGCTGAGATGAGGCTTTCTCGTGAAATGTGGCTTCACTTCCTGTATTTCCCACTCCTTATATTAAGGGTACTCAACTCTGAACCGCAAGGTCAGTCAGTAGTCACTAGTTTTCCTTCCTCCCTTCTAACAGAGACTGATTTAGACCTGGGACAAGTGAGTGGAGTTTCTGGCCAATCAGTGGCAGACATAAATAAATTAACAATGAGGTAGAAGGGCGTCTCGGTTGCGTAGCCTGTAGAGCACTGTCATATGCTGATTGTGAGCCGCTAAATTGGCGGTTTGAATCCGACTACTCAACCTTTGTCACGTCTCTCCCTCTCTCTCATTCCCCATTCTTCCTGTCTCTCTACACTGTGCTGTCCAATAAAGCTGAAAAAAGTCTTTAAAATATACATTTAAAAAATAGAACAGAAAACTGCAGGCTTCAAAGGCCAGGTTTGAGTATCTAGGCCAAAAGTCACCATACTCCATACCATACCACTTTAATTCATCTGCCCAGTATCTTCCAGGGTTGGATAGCTACCCCACCCCCCTGTGCTTGGTCCTGAACACATCTGTATAGTGCCTTCAGACACTAGTCCTTTGTGAAAAGTATTATACAAAAAAAAACTTTAATTGTTTAGTTAGTGACCCACAGGGTGTGGCTGCCAGGGTAGTTCAAGCAGTGCAAGAATACATGAATACAAGTAAAAGTTTGTTGGACTGCAGTTGACTGTCCAACTGTTTCCATGCAACTACATATACATAGGAGCTTGTCCAATTGTATAAATGTATACAGTAGTAGTCATGTGATGTACATGACTGGTCAAAAGTTTTAGTATACCCACAATTTTCAAGAAATCAGAGGTAAAAAAAAAAAAATATATATATATATTTTTTTAAAATAAACCGTTTAACAAAAAGAATGATCTAAATGTTAGATTGATCAGAATAGCCACTATTTGCGGTAATAGCTGCTGTGCATGTTTGTGCCATTGTTTCTCCAAGAGCCATCACGTGGGTCTGAAAGTTCACACCAACACTGCTGCAGAAGGTCCCTCAGACGTGCTGCACTTGTGGGTCACTTCTCCTTAACCTTTCCGTCCAATCTGTCCCAAACTAGCTTGATTTTACTTGTTGGAAAATGGAAATAATTTGTTCACCTGTTTATTTAAAAAAATGTATAAAAGAAAGATATTTGCTAATTACCAAAATGAGGAAAGAGAAGGTCACTATTGTCAATCTTCTGGATTATAATCTGTTGTTTTCTTTTCTTTCTTTTGTATTACATTGCGGATACTGATGTTTATTTATTTATTTTGTGTTGTTTCAATGTTAAGAATGGAAAAATGATTAGTACTATGGATATTCTATATTAGGTAATTTAAGTATAAATCAATGTTCTTACTCGGAAGTGACGGATAGGGGTGGGGCATGATAAGCTTAGGCTTCATCCTACTCCTTTTCGAACAGTGATAAATGTACTTTCGTTATTCGTCTTTTTGTTTTTTGTTTTTAAATCATGTTCGAAATAAAGATCAATTCAATTCAATTCAATTTAGCCAAACATTGTTTTTTTTTTACTATCCTGTGAAGTAATATATTCTTTTTAACTTCTGACTATTCACTTCTTGCCTTATGCCATTTGAGGGTATTTTAAGACAAGTTAAACTGCTTAAATTACAATAAAAACAGAACTAAAACATTTGACTGGCAGTGTGTTTTCCAGAGAAGTTGTGTGATTACAAAGTGAAGATGCATGCCCAATATTATTTTGTAGATTTGTCTGTTTTTCATAAGATGTAGATTTATAACAGTTTGCACATTGCAGTTATAGTGTCCTCACACTGTTAAATTGTCTTTTCAACATAATGTGCTCCCAATTTAAAAAAATAGACTGACTACAAATTTAATTGTGCAGCATTTGTGGTTGTCGTGTATGAGTCTAGTTAAGCAAAAAAAGTGTAGTTGCAGCAAGCCAGCATCACACACAAAAGATGTTTCACTGCCAGTTTTATCAAAACGACTTTTAGCTGTTGTCTTTTTTTTAATTGACTTTGGTGTACAGAGAAACATCATAGGAGAATCTCCTATTACAATAACTCAAATAATGATAATTACAACAAGAATAGAAATAACAATAACAATTAAAATAGCCGAATCGCATAACGTTAAAAGTTCACACTCGATAAAAGTCATATATATTTATATTTCAAAATAGAACAAAACTGCTTGATAGGTGGAATGCTGTCGATCACGTTTTTTCCCCACCTTGACTTGACAGTCCTGTTATCTCATTACTCAAAACTGACATCGGCTGATTAAAAACCGTTAACATTTTGGTTGGGCTTATGTGACAAATAAAACGATGACATACCGTTATTAAAGCTGCGTCAGATGTAGGGAACATTATGCGAATGGTGTCGTTCTATTGTGGCGTGCCATATTTTCAACAACAATAAATATAGCGAGTTTACATTATAACACAGAACATTACTGGATACTTGTGTAGAGGGTGCAATATGGTTTTCACCATAATACCATAATACCATAATACCATACCCGATACAGTCTTGCATCACTCAACACCATAAACCTGATGTACAAATGATGTAGTAGGCCTAAAACTTCTGTATATATACACCGAGTACTACAGTATACCTTGTCTTTTCTACGCTCAGTCATCCCAGTTAATCCTGGCTACCTATAAGGCAATGATAAAACTTGAACAAAATCATTTTCATTTGAACTGACAAATCAAGTGTGTTGCCATGCATTAAAAAAAAAAATTCTAGTGTTACTGCGTTTTACTGCAACAAGTTGAAGAACTGCTGCACGTAGTACCTAATATATCCACTAGGTGTCAGCCTACATTTAGCGCAGAGCTGTTACAGCTCTCTGATTGGCTGTGCCCATGGCAATGCTAGTCTGTTGGTAAGCATGCGTTTTCACACTGTTAAAACAGTATGTAATATTTTGGTTTACCCCAGTCAAAAAAAACATTTTTTTAAAAAGAAAGAAAAAATATATGGTCTATGGGATGTATTCATTACAATGTTATTCAGTACTCTATTGTACATTGAGAGACGAGGAAGACAAGGATAGATTGATTTACAATCCTGCGTGAGGGGTTTTTGAGTGTCTTAATCATAGAGTTCTATATCTATGGTCTTAATTTCTACAATACACAAAAGGCACACGTAACGTTACAGAAAGAATTTCTGGGAGGCTTTACTCGATTTAAAAACTAAACTTTTTAAAATATTTTTTGATTCACTTGAACTGTGAAGGCCTGTTCATCACCTCAAACCTGAGCCAATACGATCAACCCTGCTGTAAAAAGTATACTGAGGAAAGAATTCAGTTCCGAGTCATGTGACTAAAACAAGCGCTGTCTGAACAATCCTGGGCTCACATTCACAACCAATCAGAGCCGTTTAGTTATCGTACATTATTAATAACAATAGTGACCAGTGAGGCACCTGGTATATACAGTAGCGACTGCAAGTATTCATACCCCTTCACTTTTTGCACTTTATTGTGTTGTAGATTTCATTTTAAATAGATAATGACAAAGGGAAAACATGTTTTTAGAGATTTTTGCAAATGTATTAAAAAATCTAAAACCGAAATCTCTCATTTACATACAGTAAGTATTCATACCCTTTGCTTTAACATATTTTTTAAGTATCATATTTAATATTTGGTTGCATATCCTTTGCATGCTGTTACTTCCTGAAGTCTGTGACCCATCAACATCTCATCAACACCCATCAAGACTCTCGATATCTTATTTCCAGGTACTGTTGCAAGCGATACTATAACCTCTCTGCATTTGAATGGATCTCTATGGGAATTGGGGCGTGAGACTAGATTCAGCTGTAAATTACACTGGTACAGTATGGAACACATACCTGGCTCAATGGCTGTAAGTCATCAAGGGTCTGAGCTATCGAACGAGCCCCAAACCATCACTCTGTTGCCAGATATGGAGTAGATGTGGATGGATCACTGCAAAGGTTATTTCTCATGACTCATTTTCCTATAGAACTCTATGGGGGAAAAAGTCAGAAGAAACCCTTAAAGTGATCCATCCACATCTACTCCATATCTGGCAACAGAGTGATGGTTTGGGGCTTGTTTGATCTCTTAGACCCTTGATGACTTACAGCCATTTCGCCAGCCATGTGTTCCATACTGTACCAGCGTAATTTACAGCGTAATTTTATCCATTTAAAATTAAATCTACAACACAATAAAGTGTGCAAAAAGTGAAGGGGTATGAATACTTTCAGGAGCCACTGTATAGCCATGGTTCTGGAGGAAGTTCCTGTCCTATTTACCCCCCCCCCCCCCCAAAAAAAAGGGAAAAAATGTATATACACACACAAACGTATAGCTTTTTCACTTTAGCCTGGTGTCTGTTTGTCATATTCACAGTGGGGCAGTTTGACCGAATAATCATCCTTGGGAGTGAGAAAGGAAGGTCAGCTCTTTGTGGGAAGGTTCAAATGTGGGGATAAGCAAAGTAACCGAAGGCCGAGTTTGAGAAGACCTCAGGAAGGACTAAACAAGCGGAAACGGTACAGGAGTCATCGGGCACGTCTAATGCAGAGGTGGGCAACAAGGGCCGTGTCTCGTTCTGGCAACTTCTGGCCTTAATAATGTAATCAGCCCGGACATTTTAAGCCGTATGACATTTTAGGAACATTTCATGAACGACGTCCTAAGACTGTTCTGGTGTCCCTGTATGAAACCGTTACTGTGATCTCATCTACGTGAGAACCAGTGTTGTGGTGTATACAGCCAATTAGCGCTCTTAGCCAGGGTAGTTGTTGGAATTAGAAACCTGCGTACACAGGGGGCCCGGGACTCTGATTGGTCGATCGCCGACTTGCATGGTTTAACAAGTCTATGGCACCTGCCTCCTTTAGAAAGGTTTTTCTGTGGTAAAACTAGACGCGGCGGTGAAAGGTTTTCATCTGACTTAACAGGGTATTTATAAAGGTCAACTTTATAAGGGCATGCAACCTGATAAGAGCCAAGGTTGTTCAAGAGGTTCACTTGTAAATACTCACTGACACTCTTTTCACAGGAAACTCGAACCTTCGATTTCAGGTTCCAGTTTGACGTATTAATTAATTCAGGGCTTTCAGAGTGCCTTTCCCTTCACCAGATGTCACTTCTGTAGACTGCCATGAATGACATCACTCCCTGAGACTACAAAAGCGGTCTTTGGCTCCTTAGCAAGGGCCTTTAGCTGAATGGGCTAACATGCCTTTCTGGAGTGCGGTTTGGAGAGGGAGGTTTGTGCAGGGAGATTGCGGGTTTGAACCCGCCTTGCGGGAATCTCACCTGTCACGCATACACATTGACACACCTGCAGCAGGAGGTTTTCCCCCACGTGACACGAACCCTGTGAGTACGTGAATTTCTCGCAAGTACCTAAAGTATCTTTGTGCCGAAACGAATTAAAACAGATAAATTCTACGGCTGACCAATGAGCGCCCGCGATACTGGATGGAGGGGAGAGGCAAGCGGGGGGGGGGGGGGGGGGAAGCCCCCCAGAACCATGGCAGAGAGATGTTTGAGGCTACAGAGGAGAGAGCATTTGGGTCAATGGCCAACAAACAAAACAGTGAAATTCACACTGCCTACGACTTGAGGTATACTGGCTTTGGTGAGTTAAAACTTGGTTTGGCAAATAAAAACAAAAACAAAAAAAAAGACTGTTACATCCTCCACTGTATCACCACTAACATCAATATGACCTTTTTTTTTATTTTTTTAAAGCTGTTTTAAACTTATTTCTTTTTTTGGCTCTCTTTTCTTTTGGTAGTTTTTGTTGTTGTTATTATTGTAGTTTTGGTAGGTGAAGCTTTAGAGAGTGCAGTAAAAAGCTCCACTGAGCTGGGAGAGCTTTGTGTCGGTCAGCGTTAATACAGCATACAGAGCAACAACACAAAGCCACGTTTAAGCACAAGGAGGGTCCCGTCCCGTCCCGGGAGCAGAGGCGTCCCACAAACGCCCCGCCGCAGAGAGGTCCCGCCGGTGTCAGAGATGGGGTGTGTTCCGTTCCCACTTCAGTCCGTTCAGGAATATAAACTGAAATTCGGTTAACTGGAAAAAAAATCTACATGGAATGGATTTTTTTGTGTCAATTCTTGAATCGGAATGTCAGTTAATTTCCCGAATTGACCGAATTTGAAACTGAATCGGGCCCCAAACCCTACAAAGTCCATTGTTCTTTTGTTGTTGGTTTGTTGTCTGGGTCTGGTTCTGGTTCTGGTTCTGGTTCAGTGACCCCGGTCCTGGTCTTGGATTGGGAAGGATGGAGTCTGAGAAGCCGTTGGGGTTATGTTTTTTGAGCGATTCCACAGGTGGCCGTGTGCGCCAGTGGTTCTGATATGGTCCGTTTGTTCTGAGTCTCTGACGGGTTGAGGGCTTTGGGCCCCGGTTCCTCTCTCCATTGCGGGTCCTGTTGGGGGACGGAGAGCGTTTGGCTGAGGGAGTGGGGGAGGGGGGGGGGGGGGGGTGGCGTGGGGTGGGGGTGAAATTTGGTCTCTCTTACTCCAGCAGTTTTTTTTTCAAGCGCTTGGTCCAGATAAGCGTGTCAGAGCCAAGTGTGCAGGCGTGGAGTTTGCGTGTTGTGTGTCCATCATCAGTTACCGTGTGAGCCCGTCAATGTGTTAGTGATTGCCAGCAACTGTGTTTGTCAGTGTGTGAGACGGTATGTACGTGTAACAATGGGTGCTTTGGTGTATGCATTGCTGTGTATGTGTGAGTGTGTGTGTTTGAGTATATCTTTTTTGTATGTGTGTGTATGTATGTGTGTGCGTGCATGCGTGTGTGAGTGTGTGCATGTGCGTGTGAATGAGTGTATCTCAGTTAGCGAGCCCCGGGTCAGCCAGCAGCATGGTGTGCAGTGTGTGTGTGTGTGTGTGTGTGTGTGTGTGTGTGTGTGTGTGTGTGTATCTCAGTTAGCGGGCCCCGGGTCAGCCAGTGGCATGGTGTGCAGTGTGTGTGTGTGTGTGTGTGTGTGTGTGTGTATCTCAGTTAGCGGGCCCCGGGTCAGCCAGTGGCTTGGTGTGCAGTGTGTGTGTGTGTGTGTGTGTGTGTGTGTGTGTGTATCTCAGTTAGCAGGCCCCGGGTCAGCCAGTGGCTTGGTGTGCAGTGTGTGTGTGTGTGTGTGTGTGTGTGTGTGTGTATCTCAGTTAGCGGGCCCCGGGTCAGCCAGTGGCTTGGTGTGCAGTGTGTGTGTGTGTGTTTGTGTGTGTGTGTGTGTGTATCTCAGTTAGCGGGCCCCGGGTCAGCCAGTGGCATGGTGTGCAGCACCTCATCCAGAAGCTGCAGGGCTCGGTGCAGATGCACCTCCACCCAGCAGGGGGTGTGTTTGATACTCTGCCGGGGGTAGTCCGGCCCCCAGCCTTTCACAAAACTCAGCCTCAGGATACACAGCCGGCGCAGGTCATCTACACCTATACCTGCTGCTGCTGATAGACCTGTATGGAGAGAGAGAAGAGAGAGAAGAGAGAGAGTGAGATCAACACCTATACCTGCTGCTGCTGATAGACCTGTATGGAGAGAGAGAGAGTGAGATCTACACCTATACCTGCTGCTGCTGATAGACCTGTATGGAGAGAGAGAGAGAGTGAGATCTACACCTATACCTGCTGCTGCTGATAGACCTGTATGGAGAGAGAGAGAGAGAGTGAGATCTACACCTATACCTGCTGCTGCTGATAGACCTGTATGGAGAGAGAAAGAGAGAGTGAGAGAGAGAGAGAGAGAGTGAGATCTACACCTATACCTGCTGCTGCTGATAGACCTGTATGGAGAGAGAGAGAGAAGAGAGAGAAGAGAGAGAGAGTGAGATCAACACCTATACCTGCTGCTGCTGATAGACCTGTATGGAGAGAGAGAGAGAGAGTGAGAGAGAGAGAGAGAGAGAGAGTGAGATCTACACCTATACCTGCTGCTGCTGATAGACCTGTATGGAGAGAGAGAGAGAAGAGAGAGAAGAGAGAGAGAGTGAGATCTACACCTATACCTGCTGCTGCTGATAGACCTGTATGGAGAGAGAAAGAGAGAGTGAGAGAGAGAGAGAGAGTGAGATCTACACCTATACCTGCTGCTGCTGATAGACCTTTATGGAGAGAGAGAGCGAGAGTGAGATCTACACCTATACCTGCTGCTGCTGATAGACCTGTATGGAGAGAGAGTGAGATCTACACCTATACCTGCTGCTGCTGATAGACCTGTATGGAGAGAGAGAGAGAAGAGAGAGAGAGATCTACACCTATACCTGCTGCTGCTGATAGACCTGTATGGAGAGAGAGAGAGAGAGAAGAGAGAGAGAGAGTGAGATCAACACCTATACCTGCTGCTGCTGATAGACCTGTATGGAGAGAGAGAGTGAGAGAGAGCGAGAGAGTGAGATCTACACCTATACCTGCTGCTGCTGATAGACCTGTATGGAGAGAGAGAGAGAGAGAGAGAGAGTGAGATCTACACCTACACCTGTTGCTGCTGATAGACCTGTATGGAGAGAGAGAGAGAGAAGAGAGAGAAGAGAGAGAGAGTGAGATCTACACCTATACCTGCTGCTGCTGATAGACCTGTATGGAGAGAGAGAGAGAGAGAGTGAGATCTACACCTATACCTGCTGCTGCTGATAGACCTGTATGGAGAGAGAGAGAGAGAGAGAGAGAAAGAGAGAGAGTGATCTACACCTATACCTGCTGCTGCTGATAGACCTGTATGGAGAGAGAGAGAGAAGAGAGAGAGAGAGAGAGAGAGATCTACACCTATACCTGCTGCTGCTGATAGACCTGTATGGAGAGAGAGAGAGAGTGAGATCTACACCTATACCTGCTGCTGATAGACCTGTATGGAGAGAGAGAGATCTACACCTATACCTGCTGCTGATAGACCTGTATGGAGAGAGAGAAAGAGAGTAAGAGAGAGAGAGAGACAGTCAGATGATACATTCCAATTCAAAGCATTCCAAACCCAAGAGCTAAGCCCCAAAAAGAGTCCCTTCAGTCAGCTGGTTCTGAACCTAACTGACCCCGTAACCACAAACACAGAAGAGTAAATCCTGATTTATACAAGTGTCGAGCGACAAAAATGAAGGGGACGCACGACGTTTGGCATTTATACTTGGGGCGACCGTCTGCCAAGAGGGTTCGATTGTCTCTATGGTAACGAGACGACAACCTCTGACCGTTTGATTACATTTCTAATAGGCTACTTGGCCGCGCTCTGTGAAATTATTGAAATTGCGGAGGTGGAAGAACTTTTAAAACGTATCCATGACAATGAATTTAGGCGGTCCATCTGGCTGTCCAATCAGACTGCGCGACAAAGTATGGCGTTGTCTGCGACATAACAACATTCTAGAGGTGCGCGACACTGAGAAAAAGTGTGGAGCGACAGTTTTTTCAGTTGAAAATACGTCATTTTCGTCATTTGACACTTGCCAAAAGGGTCGTGTGATGAAGTATAAATTAGGCTTTACAGACTAGCACTGCTCACCAACCACAGATTAGAGTAAACATTTGGAACATTGGGACATAGAAACCTAATTACAACACAAATTAGAACGTTATCTGGCCCTAAAAAAAGAATACAAAATGGCGGACTATCTCTCCACTGTCAGAGATAGAAAGCAAAGACTTATCCTTACCAAGTACAGGCTCAGTGACCACAGTCTAGCCATTGAAAAAGGCAGACATAAAAAATCTTGGTTACCAAAAGAGCAAAGAATATGTGGTCACTGTACGACAGGTAAGGGAGATGCACTTCCTCCTAAATTGTGAAAAATGCCAAAATAAAAAATAAAAATACCAGAAGAAATTTGAAAACCAAATTGCAAATGTTCCACTCCTAGATGAGAAGGAGAAATGTTCCACTCTTTCTAGGAGAGGGAGAAAGGACACGCATTGTGGCACAATATGTGTTAGAATGCCATAGCCACAGAGACAGCGAGTAACTTAAATACTATTATATTATTGATGCATTTATTATAAACATATCTACCTACCTGTTCCATTTTAATTTATTTGTATTTATTTTAACTACTCTTATTTCACCTGCTTTGGCAACATTGTAACTAGGGATGAAGATAGGATGAAGATACTAGACAGTATGAAGATTTCATGTCATGGTTATTGAGACCACAGATATCCCGGTTTTCGGTATTATCACGGTATTGTTAAAATGTGTTCAAAATGTTTAAAAAGTGCTAATAAACGCTGAAATAATTTCACCAAAGGTATTTGAAACACAAACATTTTATTTAACCTCTGGTTAACACTACAAATAAATAAACCACAAATAAATAAAACTATTAAATTATCAGAAGCATTATGTACTTTTTTGGATAAACATTCTAACCTCTGTAAACATCTGAAATTCAAGTAGTAAAAGAATAACAAGCGAGACGGGCGGGTAATCGTACTGAGGCTGTAGGATCTGTGTTACCGCTATCCTCCCGTCTTAATCTCTGTAACAAGCGAGACCGGCGGGTAATCGTACTGAGGCTGTAGGATCTGTGTTACCGCTATCCTCCCGTCTTAATCTCTGTAACAAGCGAGACGGGCGGGTAATCGTACTGAGGCTGTAGGATCTGTGTTACCGCTATCCTCCCGTCTTAATCTCTGTAACAAGCGAGACCGGCGGGTAATCGTACTGAGGCTGTAGGATCTGTGTTACCGCTATCCTCCCGTCTTAATCTCTGTAACAAGCGAGACCGGCGGGTAATCGTACTGAGGCTGTAGGATCTGTGTTACCGCTATCCTCCCGTCTTAATCTCTGTAACAAGCGAGACGGGCGGGTAATCGTACTGAGGCTGTAGGATCTGTGTTAACGCTATCCTCCCGTCTTAATCTCTGTAACAAGTGAGACCGGCGGGTAATCGTACTAAGGCTGTAGGATCTGTGTTAACGCTATCCTCCCGTCTTAATCTCTGTAACAAGTGAGACCGGCGGGTAATCGTACTGAGGCTGTAGGATCTGTGTTAACGCTATCCTCCCGTCTTAATCTCTGTAACAAGCGAGACCGGCGGGTAATCGTACTGAGGCTGTAGGATCTGTGTTAACGCTATCCTCCCGTCTTAATCTCTGTAACAAGCGAGACGGGCGGGTAATCGTACCGAGGCTGTAGGATCTGTGTTAACGCTATCCTCCCGTCTTAATCTCTGTAACAAGCGAGACGGGCGGGTAATCGTACCGAGGCTGTAGGATCTGTGTTAACGCTATCCTCCCGTCTTAATCTCTGTAACAAGCGAGACGGGCGGGTAATCGTACTGAGGCTGTTGGATCTGTGTTAACGCTATCCTCCCGTCTTAATCTCTGTAACAAGCGAGACGGGCGGGTAATCGTACCGAGGCTGTAGGATCTGTGTTAACGCTATCCTCCCGTCTTAATCTCTGTAACAAGCGAGACGGGCGGGTAATCGTACTGAGGCTGTAGGATCTGTGTTAACGCTATCCTCCCGTCTTAATCTCTGTAACAAGCGAGACCGGCGGGTAATCGTACTGAGGCTGTAGGATCTGTGTTAACGCTATCCTCCCGTCTTAATCTCTGTAACAAGCGAGACGGGCGGGTAATCGTACTGAGGCTGTTGGATCTGTGTTAACGCTATCCTCCCGTCTTAATCTCTGTAACAAGCGAGACCGGCGGGTAATCGTACTGAGGCTGTAGGATCTGTGTTAACGCTATCCTCCCGTCTTAATCTCTGTAACAAGCGAGACCGGCGGGTAATCGTACTGAGGCTGTAGGATCTGTGTTAACGCTATCCTCCCGTCTTAATCTCTGTATCCACAGCTTTCACAGGGTCCATTTAGACTTTACAGCCTAAACCTAATCCATTATGTCCCTGGTTACATTACAACCCCAAACACAACACAAATTCGGCATAATCGCTAACGTTTTGTTCAGTTGATTCGTATTTACCACGTAAATAAACTACTTCCGCTGCTGACAGGATGTCAGTTATCCACCCGGAAGTATCTTGGCGACCTTTGTTTACAAAAATTCTGATTAGTCGTAAAAAACCACGGTAAATGAGATTATGAAAATTTGACACGGTATGATAACCGCCAGAAAAAACTATATATTGAAATAACCGGTAATCGTCCCATCGCTAATTGTAACTAATGCAGTCATGCCAATAAAGCATTACATGTACCTATACCTGCTGCTGCTCATAGACCTGTACGGAGAGAGAGAGATAGCGGGAGAGAGAGGGAGAGAGGGGGGGCGAAGGGGGGGGGTTACTCACTGACTGCAGGGGCGATGCCCCCCACGCTGCCCGGGCCCGGAATGTTCCCCGCCACCGCTGCCGCCTGGGCTGCTGCTGCCGCCTGCGCCGTCGCTGCCTGCTGCTGCATCTGCCTGTGGCACTGCCTCAGATCAAACACCTGAGAGAGAGAGAGAGAGAGAGGGGGAGGGGAGGGGAGGGGGGGAGAGAGGGGGAGGGGAGGGGGGGGGGGAGGGGGAGGGGAGGGGGGGAGAAAGAGGGAGGAGAGGGGAGGAGGGGAGAGAGAGAGGGGAGGGGGGGAGAGAGGGAGGGGAGGGGAGAGAGAGAGGGGAGGGGGGAGAGAGGGAGGAGGGGGGGGGGAGAGAGGGAGGAGGGGAGAGAGGGGGAGGGGGGAGGGGAGGGAGAGAGGGAGGAGAGGGGAGGGGAGGGGGGAGAGAGGGAGGAGGGGGGGGAGAGAGGAGAGAGAGAGGGAGAGAGAGGGGAGGGGGGAGAGAGAGAGGAAGGAGTGGGGGAGGAGAGAGAGGAGAGAGAGGGAGGAGAGGGGAGGGGGGGAGAGAGAGAGGGAGGAGAGGGGAGGGGGGAGAGAGAGAGGGAGGAGTGGGGGAGGAGAGAGAGCGATAATGGGGGAGAGAACAGAGGGTACGGCAGGATAAGTCAGAGAGCTCTATACAGGTGTGTAAAGTGAAGCCCCCTGTAATTACAGGTGTGTGTCTGTACATGTGTGTGTGTGTGTGTGTGTGTCTCTCACCTTGATGTAGGCCCCGGGGTAGATCTTGTGCACGGCGTCCCCCGGCGCCCGTCCCGCCTCTCGGTCCAGGTAGTAACTCTGGACGAAAACGGCATGGTCGCTCAGACACCGCATCCACACGTCCCCCTCCCCCCGACACTCTAACTGCACCCCCTTCCCAATGTGTAACCTGCAGAGATGGAGAGAGGGTAACCGTGGTGATTAATGCCATGGCCATAAGCTTATTTAAATAATAAGTGCCAGTATAGATACAAAAACGGACTGCAACAGAACTGAAGCAGTTTCATTGCAAAAAAAAAGTCATAATGAACAATATAGTTTTACTGCCATATTTAAGGGAAAATACCAGAACAGGACCACAGTCAGACAGCTAAGCAGAAGTATAACTGGTTTACTAGGAGAGTCTGGGGTTGACAGAACCAAGATGTAGAGATGGGATGGGCAAGGCGGTCCATATCTGTTTCTGGATTTCAGACTAACTTCTTCTTAATTATTTTATTAGCCCAATCATTTACATGATCCAATATTTTAGGTACATTCCGTGATATGAACAGCAGCTGATTAATGTTATTGTGTTGTGTAGTGTTTTATTGTGGTCTAAGTGAATCAGTGTTGGTGTTTATGAGTAAGTAGCTGATTGAGCCAGGGTAACTGGTGGCAGCAAAAACCTGCATACACACCGACCCACGAGGCCCGGAGTTGCCCATTCCTGATGTAGAGAGACACAAACAGAGAGACATACAGACACACACACACACACACACACACACACACACACAGACCTGGCCCTCTCACTGGCGTCGGTGCGATGCACGTTGCTGAGCTGGCCCAGGCAGAATCGGTCTCCGCCCGAGGGGTCCACGTACCCGTCCACAGTCACCACGGGACAACTGGCCGGGACCTTAAACATCTCCCCCACCTGCACGTCCATCTCAAAGTACGAGATCGAGCACCAGAACTCCGGCCCTGCAGCCACACAAGAGAGAGAGTGGTGTGTGTGTGCGTGCGCATGCGCGTGTGTGTGTGCGTGTGCGTGTCTGTGTGTGTGTGTGTGTGTGTGTGTGTGAGAGTATGTGTGTGACTGTTCGTGCGTGTGTGTGTGTGAGCGTAGTTTGTTTTAAGGTGTGTTTGACCTTACCTGGATGGTTAGAGACGGGTGGTGGAAAGGAGGCTGAATTGTGGTGCTGAGACCCTGATTGGACAGAGAGACGGACATTTTCAGATGCAAAACTGAAATATTCCTCTTGTTACATAAAACTGTCCCATTCGGTCCCATTAGCGCAAGCTTAGCGACTGACGCACGTACAGAAGTGGGAGGGGTGGTGGAGAGGAGGCTGCTGGTGGCCCCGTCCATTCTGCTGGGGTCCTACGGGAGTGTAGGAGGCCGTGCTGCTGCCTGTCCAGGTGGCTGATGGGTTTAAAGAGAAGGGGGGAAGAAAGAGTCAAATAACACGCATGACGCCCAGAGTTGGGTAAATAACACGCATGCTACATGATGCAAGCATGATGCCCATAGACCTGGGTAGTATTTAAAATGCTTTCATTCTTTAGAAAAAATTTAATAAAAATTTCTTTGACAAAATTTGTATACTCCTGCAGAGCATGTAAGAAACAAAAACTAACATGTCATGTCAAAGAAGAATATTTTGTTCTGACTATAAAAAATGAAATAAAATCATCAGTCATCTGCATGGTGTCGCTTTTTGCTGGTGTCGAAAGGGTTAAAGTATTTCCCATGAGCACTCAGGTCTGGCTGAGGACAGCAGAAGGGCATTGTGTTCTGAGAGTCACGTGTGTTTTGTTTTAACGTCTGTCTGAAAGGAACGGCGCGTTCTGTTATGGACATTCCTGTTAGCGCTGTGATACGCGCTTCACGAATCACAACATATTAGCCTTGCTAGTTATAATCGTCCGTGAGTATTAAGGCCAGAGCCGACTGTATGCCGCGTTCCCACGGTATCCAGACACCCTTAAAATACAGCCGTGCGAGCACTCTCAGACACATTTATTTATCTTTAATCCTCTGGGGTCGACGATGTCGCCGGCGACATGGAATCGGTGCTCATATGTTTTGTTTAATAACTTCACTCTCGTTTCGCCTATGAACTTACTGTCAATTGTGGTGTGAAGCCTAGCCTTGTAGGCTATATGTCGACAAGGTTGCCAGATTTTAGAGGGATTTTCTAAAAATCCAGATTTGTTAAAGACGAATGGGATATATTTTCAGTGTAAATGCTTACGGGTTACAAAGTCACATGGAGGACATTTTGAAAGGATGTATGGAAGTGAAAAGCCTTAAAATTAGTATGGCAGTCAATTGAAGATAGTGGGGATTAATTGGTGTTATCTGGCAAAGGGGGAGTTGTTGGCAGGTACTCACTGTGGAAGGTTCCCTGGGGTTGTGTGTGTTTGGAGCTGCTGTAGCCGTTCTGGGAGGGCGGGGCCTGGGGGGGCCCATGGGTGGGGGTGGTGGGAGGGGGCGTGGGGGCCATGACCTGACCCTGGGGCGATGCGATTTGAAGCAACCCCTCGTTGTGTCCTCCCTGCATGGACATCATGGAGTTGGAGGCTTTGATTTTGGGGGAGGTGGGGAAGAGAGGGGAGAGAGGAGAGAGGGGGGAGAGGGGGGAGAAGGAGATAAAATAAGCTTTAGAATCAGCTTTTTCAACCCCAGTTCCCCAACACCAACCACTTCATGTAGATGCGTATTCTGATCACGGATCGAATTTCAATGAATTTCCTGAAACGACTGAATGAAATGGCTGGATCAGTTTTACCTGATAATTAAATGATAACAAAACACTGGCTTCGCGAGACCCCGCCCCATTTTAAAATGAGACTATAACTATTACTATATTACTATAACTAGAATATTCAAAAAAGCTCAACTGTAAGCTAGCTATATCGCTCGCTCTCTCTATCTCCTGATTCTCCTCTCCACGCAGATCAACCGCTGCGCTGAGATTCGCTTTTATAGCTGGGGCATAGCCCGCCCTCGCTCCAAAACTTCAGGGTGTAGCCACTGAACTATCGGTGGGCATAGCTGTACAGGTTTCTATTTCGTCACCGGGAGGAATACGTCAGCTGGATGAAATCTATGGCCAATCACAGATTGAACGTGCAGTACCTAACGTTTGACCACTAGAGACACTTTTGAGCCAGATTCTTAAAGTTTACGCTTTTTTGCGCTGACTGCAGTCATTTGTCAAGATTTGGACCAGGATCAATCAGTAATACTTAGAAAAAACCAAACGTATCAGTTTTCATATAAAATAAGTTGTTTTAGTGCTTTGTTACCCTTTAAGAGACCCCTGAAGACACACAAACCCCTGAAGACATTCTGTACGGTATAATGACTACAATAAAAAATTTCTTTCTACTGTTGGCCACTGACATGGTAGTGACTATCCAGGCCTGGTACCCACCTTGGGCTGCGGAGGGGGAGGCCAAGGTTACTCACCTGGGGGGGAGAGGGGCATGTTGGGGTAGAGGGTGATGGGCGGAGGGGCGTGGGGAGGCTCGGGCGGCAGCTGCAGCGGTGGGAGGGGCTGGCCGTAGTGTTCTGGCGGCGGGAGCTTTAGCACCCCCTGGTGGTCAGGCTGTGGCACCATCCCTGGGGGGCCTCCGTCCATCTGAATGCAGTCGTGGATGAACTCCTCTTTGATCAGTCTGCCTGGGGGGCCTGAGTGAGCGTATGTGTGTGTGCGTGTGTGTGTGTGTGTGTGTGTGTGTGTGTGTGTGTGTGTGTAGCGGGGAGGGAGAGAACGTCAGCGTTAACACACACCCCACTGCTGACAGATCTGCCTCTTTAAGCATCCGCTGTGGCTCAGGTTACACTGATTCAGGCAATGCTTTGAGTCGTTGGCTTGTGTGGGGGTGCATAGTCCCACCAGCTTTGCACTAAATATCGGCACGGCTACTCTCTTCTGGTCCTTGCAGTGACCCCAGGTATTTGCGCTTGGTGCTGTTTCTATATCATAAGTGCGACAGAAGGGTCCACCTCATGAGTACACACAAACATTTTCACACCACATATCCTCAGGATGAGTTAAACTCAAGTTATTCAGCTGTTTTTGGTCGTGATGAGGTGCAGTCATTTGCATTCTGATTAAGTGAGAATAGTTCATGGTAAAAACTGAAAAAAATGGGGCATGCTTTAGTCTTTAAGTCACATGTTATATGAGGTTAATTCTCTAGCGTGGTAGTACTCCTATGAAAAGTCCCATGTTGGAGTGCCCAGCCAATTGCAGCCTGTCTTGTTGCAGTGTCCTCCGTTAGTTTCGGTGGGCGCATCCTTCCATGCATGTCCTTTAAGGTGCATGCTGCTGACTGCGCGGTTACGAGCTGCAGTTCTGCTGACTGCACGGTTACGTGCTGCCGTTCTGCTCACTGCACGGTTACGAGCTGCAGTTCTGCTGACTGCACGGTTACGTGCTGCAGTTCTGCTCACTGCACGGTTACGAGCTGCAGTTCTGCTGACTGCACGGTTACGTGCTGCAGTTCTGAGCAGCTGACACAGACATAATTGGGCCTACAAATACGACGGGGCATTCCACATTTGGAAAAAATCAACAATCAGGGAAAACAAAAAAATGTGACTGAATTAAGAGATAAGAGAAGGTCATTTTGATGGTGAAGGTGGCAGGTAAAATTACTCACCCGTGTTCTGCAGACTAAGGCCAACTGAAAAAGAGGGACAGGGAGTGGGAGCGGAGGAGGAAGAGGAGAGGGGAAGGAGAAAGAGAGCAGAAAAGGAGGACAGATGGGAGGAAGGCAGAGGAACGAGGGAAGGGAGTGGGACAGGGGAACAAAGAAAGACATAGTGAGAGAGTGAGGGAGAGAGAGAAAGAGGGGGAGAGAGGGGGGGAGGGAGGAAGAGAGAGGGGAACAGAAAGCGATAGACGATAGAAGTGGGAGAAGAGAGAGTCAAACAGAGATTGTTAGCTAGATTTAGCTACATTCTGACTCAACTAAGATCATTATTAACCATTATAATCACAAATACAGTATATTTAGAACTAAGATCATTATTAACCATTATAATCACAAATACAGTATATTTAACTGGGGTATAAATAGTCTGTATATTTGCATATATACAGTATAGACAATGTGATTGAGCGGAGATCTGAATGTGTTGGTCAATGTGTGAAAGTGTGTGCTGCTATGTATCATGCGTGTGTGTGTGTGTGTGTGTCTATGCGCATACGTACCAATCCCAGGTGACACCACCCTCTCGTAGTGGTAAGGGTTGACACACACGTTGTCGTATTTCAGGTCGAAGGCGAACTGGCAGAATTTGACGTGCTTTAGCTCGTTCTTATGGAGGTCCGGCCATCGCCACAGGCGGGCGTAGATCACATGGGGGAACCCCTTCCGCCCTGCCACCTACAGGAGTGAGAGGGAAGCGCTAGTTATTAACCACGTGAGGTCAAACACGTCCACCCCGCCACCTACCACAGCACCAGGGTGTAGGAGAGAGGAGAGAGGGAGAGAGTGAGAGAGAGAGAGAGAGAGAAAGAGAGAGAGAGAACGAGAGCGAGAGAGAGAGAGAGAGAGAGAGCTCTCATTATTAAAACTTTTCACAAGACGCTTTCATCCAAGATGGCCAACAACACAGAGATGTGTTAACACTTGCCACAGTGTGTGTGTGTGCATTTGTTTAAGTGCATGTGTACGTGCGTACGTGCGTGCGTGCGTGCGTGCGTGCGCGTGTGTGTGCGCAGCCATGGCTGTTGATAACCTGAGGATGCTAAACGCAGCTGTTTCTTCCTTTAAAAGTGTGAGGTCTGAATTTGGAACCGTGACATCAGGGCGGAGCTAAGGCACACAGAGGCGGAAGACTGACAGCGCGTGAGATTCTATTTCACACCGAGTGACGCAGCCGTGCTACGCAGCCACCGCTAACCGCTAAACATCTACAGCGCTGATCCAGGGCAACAGAGGCAGGGCACCACCTAGGCGCTTTAAGTGAGAGATCAGCAGGGGGCGACAGAGAGAGGGGGAGAGGGAGAGGGGAGGGAGAGTGGGGGTTGGGAGGAGGGTTAATTCAATCCGCCCAGGCACAGTGGAGCCAGGCTGCTGAGTAAAGCCATCACGTCTCACCTTCTCTGACCTTCCATGGGGGAGGGGGGGGGGTGTAAGAGCGAGCGGGACAGGGGGCTGGGGCGTGAGAGTCCTCTCTGAGGGACACGGATGGACAGAATGAGGAAGACGGAGAGAACTTTGATCAGGGGAAAAAAGAGAGAAAAGTTGAAGGGACGAGACCAGGAGGAGTATATATATATATTAGGAGTAGTATTGAGCGGAAGAAGGACACAAGCACAGAGAGCGAAGAGACATTACAGATCTCTCTCTAATGAAGCCTGGACCCTGACCGGGAGGAGTCCGCAAGAGGGAGGGGTCAGAACATGGGGAGGCGGGATCAGAACACGGGGAGGCGGAGTTCCGTGCATCTCTCTGCCTGTCTTTTACAGTTGGGGGGAGGGGCGATAGATCCATTCGCTAATGTGTCATAGGCATGTAGGCGGAGTCAGCCAGGGGGGAAAATCATTTGAAATGAAAGGGCCAACGTTAATTTGTGCAGTTTGACTACCCATCAATCAAGAAGATGGGAGATGGGGCGTTGACTTGTTTACGTCACGAATAGGGGCGTGGCTAAAACTAAACTTTTCAGTTTGGATTTCAGCGAATGCCTCTTTTTTGACACAAAATGTGGTGGCACGGCTTAATTACATTTTTGTTTTTTTAATAATAGTATATATGTGATTTATGAAATGGGGACAAGATACTCGGCATCCTACTTTCTTTATTTCTGCGTTACTTTGCCGCCGCCCGTCTGTAGAAAGGCCACCTTGTTGTTTGCAGTTTATGGCTTTGCGCAGTACAGCGAAGGCCCTGTTTAATTATGAATATGCTTCGGCCCGTCCAGAGGTGACTCACACAGAGGCAACTGAAGCCATAAAGGATAGAGCCTGTAAAGCCATAAAGAGCAGGGCCTGATTGAGCCACAGACGTTCACTCGGCCGGTGGATCAGGAAGCAGGGCCTGATTGAGCCACAGACGTTCACTCGGCCGCTGGATCAGGAAGCAGGGCCTGATTGAGCCACAGAAGTTCACTCGGCCGGTGGATCAGGAAGCAGGGCCTGATTGAGCCACAGAAGTTCACTCGGCCGCTGAATCAGAAAGCCAAACTGAGGAGGAAGCTTTTTTTTCTCTTTTCATTTCATTTTAATTTCTAATATTTTTTTACAGCTTGCAAACCTCCACCCAGCAGAATAGACCTTCCAGAGAGGGAGAACTGGAGGGGTCCCAAATCCACTCACTCACCCAGCTACTCATAATACACACACACACACACACACACACACACACACACACACACACACACAGTGACACATACAGGAAGTTACATAGCAGCACACACTTTCATTTACCAACGCAAAGACACAGATCTCTGCTCAATCTCACAAACACTCAAACTGGAATCACACCTACATATAACAGACACTAATATACAGTATAACCATATGCCAGGTTTTTTTATATGTTCATACAGCTGTATCAGTCTCACTTATGAATGTAAAGTGTGGCATACATAATGCTCCTACATGACAACAGTTTGGTACAAAAGAATGCATGTATGTAACACGTATATCCACACGAGTGTCTGCCAAGAAAAATTCATTTGTTTCTCCCTGTCAAAATCTTGGGTTATATATATCCACCCACGCACACAAATATGCACAGTTTTAAACTTATGCACACACACACACTCACTCACTCACTAACTCACACCCACGTAACCGCCCCCGCGCACACACACACACTGACACACACACAGACAGACAGGCTTAACTTAACCCTGCCCCTTTCCTGTGTCTCAGACAAAACAACCCTCACTGCCCCTCCACCCCTCCTTCTCTCTCTTTCTCTCCAAAAGTTGGGGGGAGGGGAGGGGCAGGGAACTCCCTCCATCTCTCTCTCTCTTTCTCTCTCACTCACGTATTCCCTCACTTTCTTCATGCTACTGCTGAGCATGCTACTGGTCTCTGAACCGAGTCTTACCTATTTTACCTGTGAGTCAACCAGTCACAGTCAGCCATCCAGTCACTGAGCAAGTCAGGCATAGTCAGTCAGTCAGTCGGTCAGTCGGTTGGTCACAGTCAGTCAATCAGTCATGCAGTCACTCAGCAAATTAGGCACAGTCAGTCAGTGAGTCACAGACAGCCAGCAAGTAAGTGAGTGAGTGAGTGAGTGAGTGAGTGAGTGAGTGAGTGAGTGTGTGAGTCGGTCGGTCGGTCGATCGGTCTGTCGGTCGGTCCGTTGGTCCGTCGAGCACACTCAACCCCAGGGGCAGAACAGCACAGCACACTCTACCCTTGAGGCCAGAACAGCACAGCACACTCTACCCTGGGGGCAGAACAGCACAGCACACTCCACCCCAGGGGCAGAACAGCACAGCACACTCTACCCTTGAGGCCAGAACAGCACAGCACACTCTACCCTGGGGGCAGAACAGCACAGCACACTCAACCCCAGGGGCAGCACAGCACACTCTACCCTTGAGGCCAGAACAGCACAGCACACTCTACCCTGGGGGCAGAACAGCACAGCACACTCTACCCCGGGGGGCAGCTACGAGGGGTTGATTGCGGAGGGCGTGACAGACCTGTAGCCGGCCGTCCAGGGTTCGCTGGATGGTGACGCACTTGCTGGGGTGCACGCCGTTGGTGGTGATGGCCGTGATCAGGGAGTCCAGCTCGTCCTTCTTCTCCTTCAGCTTCTTCACCAGGCTCTCGATCGCCCGCTTAGCGAAGCCCTCGTTCTCCCCGCCCTGCCGGTGGCACATGAGGCTGTGCACGATGCTGAGGCAGGCATCGTTACTGCTGGGGGGGTTCACCGACATCCTACAGAGAGAGAGAGAGAGAGAGGAAGATGAGTTAACACAGGACTGAAAGAGAGAGAGAGAGAGAGAGAGAGAGGTTACTGATGGGGGGGTTCACTGACATCCTACCGAGAGAGGGAGAGAGAGGAAGATGAGTTAACACAGGACTGAGAGAGAGAGAGAGAGGTTACTGATGGGGGGGTTCACCGACATCCTACCGAGAGAGGGAGAGAGAGAGTGAGAGAAAGAGAGTGAGAGAGAGAGGTTACTGATGGGGGGGTTCCCCGACATCCTCCCGAGAGAGAGAGAGAGAGAGAGAGAGGTTACTGTGGTCAGAAAGAGAGAGAGAGGTTACTGTGGTCAGAGAGAGAGGTTACTGTGGTGAGAGAGACGGTTACTACTGTGCTGAGAGAAAGAGAGAGAGAGGAGAGAGATATGTTTCCACTGTGCTGAGAGAGATAGGTTAAAATAGCAGAGAGAGTGACAGAGAGGGATTACTACTGCACTGAGAGGGTGAGAGAGAACGGTTACTACAGTGCTGAGAAAATGAGACAGAAACAGAGAGGAAGATGAGTTAACACAGGACTGAGAGAGAGAGAGAGAGAGAGAGAGAGAGACAGAGAGAGAGAGAGAGAGAGATGCTGCTTTTAGAGAGGGGTTAAAACAGCACAGAATGGGAGGGAGGGAGGGAGGGAGAGGGAGAAAGAGGGATCAGCAGAGTGAGAAGTGGATGCAGAGAATGGTTACCGCAGGACAGAGAGAGAGAGAGAGAGAGAAAGACAGATAAACACAAAAATGAAGTTTGAGTGAGAGAGAAAGAGGGTTGAATCTTTAGGCTTGAGAAAGGGGAACAGCGAGGTTCATAGAGAGACAGAGAGCGGTTAGGCCTAGCCTAGCCTAGCCTAGCCAGTCTGCGTGTAGAAGACACTGCATCTGATAAGAGGCCCGGTCTAACCAACCAGGTGGGATTTTCTTCAACAAAATCCGACAAACCCCGCTCTGGGAACGCAGAAAAGTGAGATTCCTCACTCAGGGAGGGATGGAAAGTGTTTTTCTGGCAACCCACAACACTGAACAAACAACCGTCCAAGCCTGAGGGGCAGAGGCCGATGAAGACTGCGTGAATTACATCTTTGTTTATAACGCTCTCGCTATCCTTGCGAGGAGAATAACTTCCATTAATTGTGTTATTATTGACACTGTTTCTGCTCTCAATACCAGCTACGCGTTCGCTCACATTTTCCACAACACAATCTGCTTCTCACTCACGTTTACCGTTAACCTCTGGAAAATATGTACAGGACGAGTGCACCGTGCCAAAAGAGAGAGAGAGTTATGAGTTCTGGGCCTGTATTCATAAAGGGTCTCAAAAAGTAGGAGCACTGATCTGGGATCAGGTTTCTCCTGTTCGTATCATAACCGCCTCCATTATGAGCTAAAATTCTAAACTGATCCCAGATCAGCCCACTTAGCCTGGGAGCCTTTATGAATACGGGCCCTGAATAGAGCTCACTGTGTTCTGGGTAGGGCTGCACAATACAGGGGGTTCCCCAAATTTTTTAGTAGCCAGCCAGGTGAAAAAAAAGTAGCCAGTTAGGTGTGTTGGCGATGGGGAAGACAAATTGTTCTGATGACATAATTTGTTTTTAATTAAATTAATTTGCAAACCTTAAATAGATGTCTAAATGTAGCTGGCCAAGCGGGTGTGTAGTCGGCCATTTAGCCTACAGCTGGGGGCGCTTGGGGAAGTCCTCGACGATATGGGCAAAATGTGCGATCAACATGTTGGATATTGCGATGGCCATATATAATGCCATGAGACAAATATTTAAACGTACCATTTCGATGTGGCCACAAATGTAGACCCTGCTGTGTAATGAAATCAAATGATGTTATTTTTAAAAGATTTATTGATCAACCATAGGTATCATTGCAATCTTCCTTTGGTTAAAAAAGCACCAGTGCAATGTGTTCTTAAACAAACTACTACAAAGATCCGTCACAGTAGCAAAGAATTCCGCTCGCTTCAGTTCTGATTCTACCGATCTCCGACATTCATCAATTCTGTGTTGTCAACTTGGGAGAAATATGTTCTTGAGGGGCTCTGGTACTGTTTATCTAACTTCTTCAATGGGCTCACAAAGCCTTTCTTTGCCAACAAATAAATTGGCACCATATCCTTAGCCAAACAGTCAGAGAAAAAAAAAGAAAAGAAATGGAACACATTGCGTTCAAGATAGTCAGCAAACCTTTCCCCCCCCCGGTCCGCAATCGCTACCCTAACCGTAACACTCAACCCCTTCCCCCCGGCCGGTCCACAATCGCTACCCTAACCGTAACCCTCACCCCCCCTCCCCCCGGCCGGTCCGCAATCGCTACCCTAACCGTAACCCAAATTTCTCTGTAAGGAGGAAAGAGGGACCGAAGTTTAGGGCAAGATTATATTATTGTCAAAATGACAAGAGTAACCGTGACTGTTATTTAGGAGAAGGGGGGCAGTTAAAGGCTGTTATTTAGGAGAAGGGGGGCAGTTAAAGGCTGTTATTTAGGAGAAGGGGGGCAGTTAAAGGCTGCTTTTACTTCCACTGCAAAAGGCCAAAAATGCCACATTATGGATGACGAGGGACAAAAGAAGGAAGAAACGCAAAGGGTGAAAGAGAAGAGGGGGAGAGTGAGAGAGAAGAGAAGATGAAAGAGGATAGATGGGTAGGAGAGGGGAGGAAAAGGGGGAGAGAAAGAGAGAGAGAGAGTAACAAGAGGGGGGGAAGACGGTTTTACAACACTCAAACAAGCACCTGGAAACGAAGGCAGGCAAAATGCGCTTAATGCACACAAACAAGCCGTGGGACTGCGAGGAGATCACAGGGCCCGCTCTGAGTGGGTGTGCAGGCGCCTTTTCTATACGCTGCTGTGCAAGGCTGGCTGGGCTGGGCTGGGCTGGGGGTAGATTCGAACGCTACTCGAAATCCATTATGCACTTAATGGAAAATAGTGGACGAGCAGGTTGAGGCATTGGGCGAAAACACGGGGTCACGGACGCACAGGAACGCACGTCAGCGATCGGGTAGGTCACGGGTCCACGCACAGGAACGGACGTCAGCAATCGGGTAGGCCAAGCTCAGCGGGGCTGAGGGGCGGCTGCATCTAAACCCGTGACTGTCACACAGCTGGCACTGCGGCACAACGCTTAAAGAGCTGGGCTTGTACCCCCCAGAGGTTGCAGGTTCAAACTCCTCAGGTGGGGCACTGCCATTGTGCCTTGTAAACTTGAGCAAAGATACTGCATGTAAACCTGAGTTGCTTCAGTAAAACAGTTAGGGCCTGATTTACTGAGACCTTTAGCATGTGCCAAACCTTTTAGCACACGCAAAACTAACAACACAACCAATGATTGGTGCAAAACAAATACCAGGACCAATCATTGGTCATGTTATTGGCTTTATGTGTGCTAAAGGGGTTTGCACATGCTAAAGGTCTCAGTAAATCAGGCCCATAGCCTTATGAATGCAACTGTATGTAAGTGATGAAAGACTGCAGAAGTCACTCTGGAGAAAGGCGCTTGATAAAAAAATGTATTGTATGATTATAAATAAAGAAGCTCTTGTCTCTTACTCCAAGTGACCACAAAGATTCTTTAGGCTCACCGGATGTACTATACACCTCCATCCACATTCTAAACTTTCCATCTCCCTGACGCTGAAGGCCAACCAATCCGGTTTGACTAATCCTATGAAAAGGGGCGTGGCCAGGAACATTGCTGTGGCACCGGGTGTTCTGTGCTGTGACACGGCCGCAGAAACTCCTGTTACTAACCGGAACCTCCTTCAGTTAACAGGCAGAGAGGACTGAATGACGCTGCTGACACCGCACTGCCAGGGTCTCTGCACAGGCCTTGCGTCCAGCAGCAACGCTCCGGTCTCTCTCCTCCTTGCTCCACTCGAGGTGGGTCAGGAACGCTGTCTCAGGAACGCTGTCTCCACCACCGCCAACGTCAAAACTGACAATACTGCCATCGTCATCACTTCTGATATTCCACTGAGCTTTTACATCAACTATCATGAATTAATAATGTTTAGCCCGTAGCCCGTTTTATGATGACGATAAGGGTAAAAAATGATGATGATGATGATTATTATTGTGTAATTTAACCAGTGCCACTGCCCAGGGATATTAGACAAATATTACACAAACAACAGCCTATAAAAGAAAACCATGGGCAATAAGCTTCATAGAATCTCAGTGTAAATGCACATCAGCTAAAGTACAACTGAGATGTAAGAAAGAGTTCTGAAAACAATGCAGATTAAAAAATGAAAGAAGTGAAACAACTGCTATGGGGGGGATGTGTGGGGTGAAGAGACGTGGATTACCAGAGAAAAATAACAGGGGCTATTAGAATGATTAGGGCTAAATCCAGCAAACAAACGGAAGGCCTTAAACCAGGCCTGGGTTAACAAGGTGGTCTTTGACCCTGAGGCTGGAGGGCTGGGGGAATCAGTGAGAATAACCACAGATGCAGCAACAGAAGGACCCAAAGAAGGGAAGCGACAGACCAGCCCGTCGGTTGGGAGATCTCGGCAGATGTGAGGGGCAGAGAGCGGAGCACCGATCGTGGAGCCAAATTTGTGCTGCAACAAGGAACCAGTTCAAGAAGCCGAGCAATAGAGTTACTGTACCAGGAGTTCAAAGGTCAATAAAATATGAGGGAGAACAACACAAGTGTGGAAAATGCAAAGAATGTTAACATCTGTAGTGTTCCATTAATAATGTAGTGCAATAGTGCCGTTTCTGAACGTGAGCCTGTAGATTACAGCAAAGGGCTGATCGGTGTGTACCATCTACCATGATAACTGTAGGCTATCCACTGCTCGCCATGGTACATGAAAGTGAAAAATCGTGCATGATAAAACCTGCAGCAGTTACAATATTTTGCCATTTTTCAATACTTGGATACTGAACTATATTATCATTATAATTAGCCTGCTAATTCAATTGAATCAGAAGAACATTAAGCTGTTACAACAGTCACTTTTCTGTACGTGCCTTTGAATAAATATGGACTTCACTCTATGGGTCTAAATACTGTAGCTCACCAGTTAAAACAATTATCTACAGTGTTTAACAACAACAATAATCATAATAATAATGTCTATAATTGTGGCTATTTCGCTTGATATCTAACCTGGCTGTCTACTAAACACGCAAAAACGACCAACACCATAAATGGTAATATCACGTCATTTGACCCTGTCACTTTTGAGTAGGCTATAACGTTAGATAAAACTAGCGATCTAACAAGGTAACCAGCTAGTCTACATATCTATTCAAGCTACCGAGCCAAATACTGAGCAAGCCCGTTTCATCATTTAAAAAAAACAACATTGAAATGCAATCATATGAACGTAACGTTTCCTAAGTTGCTGGTTGATTAACCGAAATGTAGCGAGACATCCACACCTCCGACGTCTGTCTGTTGATAGAGCTCGCTAGTCTGGAGTGGGGGGGTGACGGAGGGAAAGAGGGGGGTCTCCTGTCTCTTATTTGGTCTCCTAACGTTAACGTAAGCAAGCTAGCGAGAAACGCACGCAGCTAAAACGACTGTCCTTTCGCCTGACGGTGGAAAAAATCAGCCCCCAATGAAAGAGAATAGATGAACTGTACTTACTCATCGACAGGACAGCAGACAAATAAGTAGAGGTGCTCGTTTCAAGGGGTTGGGGGGTTAATGAATAAGTATTCCGAAATCCCTTCCCCCTTCCCCCTCTCTCTCTCGGGTTATGTCTGACTCCTCGTCTCTATCACAGTCGATATCAGTCTATCAGCCTCTCTGTCTCCGCTCGCGCATCCTGCTGCTCTTCCCGAAGCCTCTCCTCGCGCTCGCTACAATAACAAAAGAGGAGAGACATTGTGCGCGTGAGTGTCTCAGCGAGTCCCAGCCAATGGAGACTCCCGTTTCAAAATGGACAGCGGCCCTCAGCCAATGATGACGCGACTCTCACGGCTGGCCTCCGGGATGAGGTCTGTCTGGGTCGCATTGAGATTGACAGGTCGGCGCGGCTGTTTTTTTAAGGTGGCGCCGTCGAGCTTACTCCACCCCCCCCCCCCCCCCCCTCCCCCCGCCATCCGCTCCCCCCACTCCACTGTCCTCCTTCCACACCAGCTACCGTTGACTAAAAACTGTGAGTTTGAGCTGGGGGATCCTTGTATCTTAGTTTACCACCGCTCTTCATTTAACTATCCTCTGATCTTCGATCAAATGTTTCTTTTTGTCACAAACACAATAAGGCCGGATACTAAAAGTCTCACAAGTCTGGACTTGAAGCCGCAAGAATGAACACATTAAAATACTTTTCATATTTATAGCCTACTTTTCTTTTTTTGAGTTATGCACAGCAATATTTTTTACAGATGTTTTGCAGTGTATGTTTTACTGGCAAATCAAACCCAAACATTGTTTATGAAAATCTCAATAAATAATGAGCATTATTTTGTCCAAGCATAATTTGGAGATTATGTTGTTCCAGATAATGAACCTAATCATTCAGATGTTCCAAAAACCAAAAATTATTCTTAAAAAAAAAATTCCGAATTTGGTCAAAATCTGGTTTAAGGCGAGATTGCTATGAAGGATTTTTAAAGATGAAAAAATGGTCTTGCTGCCAGATATAAACTAGAACTGTAATGTCTGCTAAAATATTCTGACTTATTATCAATTCAGTATAATTTGGGACGGACATACCTCCACAGTCCCAATCAATTGGCCCCTCCAAAGAGAGAGACTAAACAAAATTAATACTCTGGAACAGCAAGATTGATTTTTAAAGTTTTAAAAAGTCAGCTTTTATTACATAGTAATAGTTTACAGAGACAAATTTAGCGCACATTAAATTTACTGAAGAGTGAACGCCTAATAGCTACTCCTCTCACTCCCAGTCAGTGCGGAAGCCTGAACCTAGATACGCATCATCAGTCTTCCAGTGTTTCTTGCATCTCGGATGGGTGCAGGGAAGCCCAACCAGTGTCCAGGTTTCTAATATCAATATCTTAGCCCAGCACAGGTGTCTGCATCTCCCAATCACTCGCAAACACCCCAATAACTGGTCAGACCAGCCAGCTTAATGTAGCCAAGCTGAAGGGACTCTATAAAAACCTGTTAAACTCCGTCAGCCCTGGAATGCCACTCCCCTTAGTAAATCCCAGTACACTTGGTGCATTCCAATACTCAAAAAATGCATCCTCCTTTACTCCACTACCACCTCCTCTCCTCTGTGCCACGGAAATGGATCTTTCTCTCCTAATCTAATGTTGCCGATTTCATATTAATTACTTATTGTTACATATGAATTAATGTCTTGACGCGAACCACAATGTCAGGTACATTGTATACTGTACATGCAACTACTTATACTTGAAGCGTACTGGTAGTTCTGCATACTTCCGGGTAGGAGACGAGTGGAGGAAAGGAGGTGGGGAGTGTACAATATTGGGACGCAGCCGTTGTGTAATTCTGTTTGAGCCACAGCAACAAACGTTTTAATTCTAAGCCCGTCCTCTGTCAGACCTTATGGTTCTTCACTAACATTAGTACTTGCTCTTTACACACATAAATTAAACTAAAAACCCATTCTTTCCTATCATCTCATGCAGGGATGTTTTTTTGTGTGTAAATGAGCAAATAATTATTTTCATGCTACCACTGTTTTTTCTTCCTGTATTTAGACAGGGTACAATTGGAGACCACAAGATCTTGTGTGGAGAAGACAAGCACCCAACAATCCAAACGTAATCCTGGTGATGGAAGCCGAAACACTTCAGAAGCAGTTGATAGATGTTTTTTTCCTGCCTATCTGATTTTCTGTGCTCCCGGACTTTGGCGAGTGTATCACTCATCTCCTTCGTTTCCACCAGCATCTTGAACTTCTTAGCTAGGCCTATTATTTCTCTCTACTCTTTCAACACCCTTCACTGACCTCTGAACTTTCTGGATCAGTCTCACCCTTTCACTTCCTGTGAAAAACCAGGGGGTCATTCTGGGATTTTCCTTGTCCACCGCCCAGCGGAATTATATTCTTCGACTAGCTCTTGCTTCTTCTGCTTATGTAGTAATAGACACGCCATTTTAGTAGCGTATTAAAAAGCCATCACCTTTAGCAAATTCTCATCTTGATGTCAAATTCTCCTTCATTCCTCTGGGTTTTTACACTTTACCTGTTCTTTATTCTCCTTTTGTTCAGACTTGCCTTTTGTCTTTGTGGGTTTAATCGTTTTTTTGCCCCCCTCACGGACTCCTGAGTCACTCTGAAACCGTTCTCATCGTTTATCGTCGGCTTATTCATTCTCCTCCCATTTTATTATTTTCTCAGTTTCCTCGACTCTGCCGTTCGTTCATCCCCTGAGATATTCTCCTTCTCTTCTCTCTCTCCACCCTCCGCTCTAAATCTTAGTCTTAGTCTTCACAGCGTTCAGGCGAATCCCAGTGAACCGGCTGCGGCAACACATTGCAAGAATTGCATTCACTTGTCCTTAATTTCTTCTCCGGCAACGGTCTTTGAAAGGCACATCTGAATTGTGTAAACACCCATTTTTATTTTCGTGACTAATTCAGAAGTTGCCTCAGGTTACCTTTAAATTTGCAGCCTAGTTGTACTTTTCTAAAAGGTCTTCTTTGTATGTTCATAACTCATACATTTTACATCTACACCCGGGCATTTAGCAGATGTTCTTATCCAGTGTGACTACCAAGTAAGTGCCTCGAACAAGATTTGAAGAACTGTTAAACAGAAAAATCTGAGCCAATTGCCAATACAATTGCAAAAAAACCTAGTAGATTTTAAACATCTACTACTGTACATAGCTTTCTTGTCAGGCATATTTAAAATTTAACTAGCAAATACATGTTTATCTCAAATGTAATTAAATTAATCTCTGTACAGCTCGAGGCCATTATGAAACGTGGTCGTCAACTGAATTGTCTTATTTTGAGTTGCCACGAGTGAGAAGTTATTAAATTAACAACAAGGCAGGCAGTAAAAATGACGGGACTCTGGTTTATTCACAATATTGGATATCTGCTAAGCACAGGAAGTTCCATACAGTATTCACCACAGGATTGTCTGATTCTGAGGGCCAGTAAACAGGACCTGGTTTTAGTCTTCGATTTCATGAAACAGATACAAAATCATTTCTACATTTTGAAACCCCTCCCGAACTCCCTCCATTCGGGTTGATTTATGTGCATGTAGCATGCTGCTATGTGCACAGCTGGAAGGCCTCATAGCCTCCTCTTGTGGACTAAACCCCCCCAAAATCTTTGACTACGTGCCAAACACTGCCTGTGCGGAGAGAAAATCAATACAGGCCTCAAAGCATGCTCGAATAAAGACAGAATGAAGTACTGCGGAGAATAACACCTGATCCTTTGAAATCAAAACCCTCACTACAGCTGTATGCATCTATACGCCGGAGATATGCACACAAATATACAGGCCTTTCCTCTGCAGCTGTGACCAGACGCATAAATCTAGACGCCACCCAGACGTGTAAATAGTGCCATCATTTAATTCTTGTTAAAAACTGACTTCTGTATTTGGTTCTGAACTGTACTTATATATAAAAAAAATTCATATTTTACAGGCAAATAAAAATGCAAACATGAACAGTCTTCCAAAGTCACAAACAGAAAGACCTGTCTTTTATTAGTGACAAACTATCCCCCCCTGTGGCCAAAGCCAGGTACTGCAACCCACGGTATCTAAATGCTTACAAAAATTGAAGTGCTCATATGAATCAATAAAAACACTTACTTCCTTATACTGTCAATTAGGCAGATGAGCTGAACTCAGCTGCTGAGTTTCATTTTTTTCCCTCCCAACTTGTTATCTTGTTTCACCTTTTGTTAATATGTGCCAGTGTTTTTCAACGTTTTCTTTTCTGCAGGTAATGGCTGATGGGAGGGGATACAACAACACATCACATGAATTGCAGTTGGCTTGTGCATGTTATCGCCTTGCACTGTCAAGGGCACCTCCCGGGCGTGTTGTCAGTGTATCTGTATGCACCACATTGTTTAACAATGCAGGGACACAGTGTGCATCTCTGTAAAAAAAAGAAAAAAAGAAGAAGCCAGACTGAGCCAGCGAAGGCTCAGCTCTTTCATGTCCGTTGCATCATCGTCGTTGCGTTTGCGTTGCGCTAAAGGCGCGGCCCCCGCTCCATTCACCGCCGCTACCCGGGCGTTTCCATCATCACGGCTTGCTGGGAGACCGCGGGGTGAACGCTCCAGAAGTTTCCAGCATGGTCTTCCTACGCGCCGTCTCCTTGGCAACATTATGGTTCAGCCGTCGCAATCGCTCCTGGAGGGGGGGTAAGGTGGTGTTAAGACACAGTCGGTGTTCCATATTCTACGCGGTTATCAGACCTGTGGATTGTCCCTGATTCCTAGTCAGACTGACTCTGATCCGCTCCCGACCTTTTTTTCTATGTCGGAGATGTCGGCGTATCCGTTAGAATACACAACGGCGCTCTCCTTCCCTATTTTACAGTATTTTTTACCTCGTCTGTTTCCGATATCCTGTCCTTCACTTTCAGTACCAACAATATGCGCTCCAACAGTCATACTGAAGCCATGCGGCAGCAGGACGGAGAAGCGAAAGCAGAAAAGCTTTCCAATTTCTGCAAGTCATTCAAAGGACCTGCGAGCATCGTGTCCAGCCATGTCTGTGCTTTCCTATGGCTGCCTGGCTTGTCAGCGCAATTTCCTACTGTTCTTTTTAAAAGGAGAGCAAGACAGTGTGCCTTCGTTATGCACTTTCTCAATTTATTCAGACAGGGAGGGTTACGGATAGTGATGAGATGACAGTACACAAAGTGCCATGGCGGAGTATCAGGGCCCTGGTCACACGAGGAGGCTTGCATGCAGGCGGAGAGTCTGCTGGACTGCACCACACACCCTCCCTGTCAGGGCCATCGCTAAACAAGAAAGCCATGCACTGCACCACACACCCTCCCTGTCAGGGCCATCGCTAAACAAGAAAGCCATGCACTGCACCACACACCCTCCCTGTCAGGGCCATCGTTAAACAAGAAAGCCATGCACTGCACCACACACCCTCCCTGTCAGGGCCATCGCTAAACAAGAAAACCATGCACTGCACCACACACCCTCCCTGTCAGGGCCATCGCTAAACAAGAAAACCATGCACTGCACCACACACCCTCCCTGTCAGGGCCATCGCTAAACAAGAAAACCATGCACTGCACCACACACCCTCCCTGTCAGGGCCATCGCTAAACAAGAAAACCATGCACTGCACCACACACCCTCCCTGTCAGGGCCATCGCTAAACAAGAAAACCATGCACTGCACCACACACCCTCCCTGTCAGGGCCATCGCTAAACAAGAAAGCCATGCACTGCACCACACACCCTCCCTGTCAGGGCCATCGCGAAACCATGCACAGAAAACCATGCACTGACCGCACGCCGACTGCCCGACATGACTGTTGAGTTTGTAAGTGAACAGAGAGCCATCTGATCTGGAAAACATTTATACGATGGTAAAATTAAGGAGAAAACAATGAACAGGGCCCTTTTATTTCTCATCTCTCCAATGAAAATACTGGCGGAATGCTGGCCTCTCAGATTACAGGATGAAGTTCAGAACACACAACCTGTACACGCAAGTTTGCGACCTACATCATAAAACCTATGGTATTTTACTCCACTCTTTATTTTATCTTTAGTTTTTGATGCCTCCTTTAGCATACACCAAGAGAGCAGACACGCTTAGAGAAATTGAATATAAAGAAAATATAGAAATAAAATGCATTATAAAGATATTACACTGCACAATATATACACACTATTGCAATATATGTATATTTATAAATACACTACTAGGAAATATATTTATTATTATGTCCAAAGTAGTCCACATATTTACAATGTACTGCTGTATACTCCACTCTCTTAAATGTAAATGCAACAAAAATATGGCGCAGATTTTGTTCAGAACCTTGTGAAGCACGGCTTGACCACAGACCTGAGCGTTTTGTAGTATGTTGTTGACCAACACCACCCTTCGTCTGGCGTTCAGGAGCTTTTTCACGTAGGGTTCCAGGTCCAGCGCCACCTTCTGGTGCTCATTGATTCTGCAAAGCTCTGACATTGGCAGGGAGAGAGAAAGACACACACACCAAAGAGGAATAAGTAAAGATTGGGCAGAGGTGGCCATTCCAGAGGTCAGAAAGTAAAAGTCCTAGAAGACAATGAGAATGATAAAGAAAGAAAAGAGAGAAAAAAATAAAGGCGGAAATAAAGCACATCTTGACTTGATTGGCTCATTCAAAAACATGTCTAAAACTAACAGTTGGTTCTCATTATAATCTGACACTCCCAGAATCTTACCTGTGGCTAAGCTATCAATGTGCTCCCGCAGGTCCACTTGGCTTTCTCTGAAACAACAAAGATTTAAAAAATAATAATACAAATTGAACAACAATGATGGGTGAGCTGGCAAGTAATATTAATTCCAGAATACTGGAATCAAATACAGTATGCTACATATTGCCTAATATATGTGAAAAAAGTGTTTGGACTGATCCACTGCACTACAAGTTTAGAACAGTAAGGATTGTGTTTATGGAAAGGTTCTTGCTAGAATAAATACAAATTTGGGCCATTCTGGGGTCCCATGCAAAAGGAGCTAATGGGGACGTTTACACTCTACAAGGGAAAGTTAGCTGTTAAAGTACTTTTTGATTGACAACTAGTTATGAAGGGACAAGAAACTATAGTTCTGAATACCAAAACATGTTCAACTTTTAAAATTTATTTATTTTGTCTTAAGGGGTAACGTTACGCAGTTCTGTTCCGGGAGCATCACAGTCCTGACGGTATTCATATTCATCTAAAAATATAGTGCATTAAGCAAACAGCTACCCGCATACCTCCTTCCGAAAACAATATTTACTTTTGAATTTAACAAGGAAGACAGACAGAGGAATGTCTAGCACTTCAAGACCAATGGACAACATAGAAACAGAAGAATGTTTGATGACAAAACCAGTCTAGATTCACCACTTTCCCGACGTCTAGACTCTAGACCAGTTCTGGAGGGCTACGGTGTCTGCGTTTTTTCTCCGCAGACTTCCGTTTCACCACAAGTGCTTAATTTTAGTTGTTGATAGGCTAAAAGGTCCCTACACCTCGTTTACAATGCAAACATTGGCCGCTGGTAGAAAGTAATCCGCAAAAAACTGTAGACAATGTGGCTCTCCAGAGTTGAGCTGGCACCCCCGGTCTAAACGGACCAACAAAGTCGCCCACGCAAACAGTATTGTTGACTTGCGAATTAATACTAACTTACTGGCAATGTCTCCACAATAGAACAGCAAAATCAACCACGACTGGAACGGCTCAAGTTCATTCTGCACATCTGCACGTATTTTAAGATTCTGCTGCTGCACATCTTTTACACCAAAGCCAATATAGCAAGCTAGCTGATTAATAGAGGAAATGTAATGTGATTGCCCTGCAAATAAGAATTTACCATCGGGTGACACAAACTGGTTTGCTTTGGCTTGTAGTATATAGCTTGCGCATTGTCTCAAGCGTAGCAAGATGTTAAAAGACATCAGTGTTAGCTAGCTTGGCTAGCAGGCAGGTAGGTAGCGTTCTCACCCTCCGAGTCAGCTAATCACTGGGTCTTATGAACCCGCGAGCAAATCACGGGACTGAATGAACAAGGAACTGTCACAGCTACAAGCAATCAGCAATAACAACAAAACACAGCCAAATTTAGGCGATTGAAGCGAAGCATCCCATTTGAGTGTAGGACCAACTCACCTGACGGAATGCACATGCAAGTCCAGCTGCTGCACGGCTGGTTTTAGCAGCTCGAGAAGGCCCTCCGCAATGACATCTTTCCCTGAAGGCGTTTCAACAACCGCTAACGCCGCCATCTTTTTTCTTCCTCTCTGCAGCGCGTCATCGACCAACTTTCAAGAGATCTCGCGACGCGTGACGTTACAAGACCTAAGATAAATTAAATTTAATGAATCCAGATCTACACTCCAATCCAGTTGGTGGCGGTAATGTACAATTTAATTGTTACAGACCGCCATAAAACATCAAAGAAGAAGACGCGTGACGTAGGCAGACGTAACGCCGCTCCATTTTCCCAAAGTGCGGTTTCGAACGGTCGCCATTTTATCACAGAGCAGGGGCACGCGGAGGCGAGGCGGTTGTAGTGTTAGCTGGATAGCTGGCTTATCGCTGAAGTATATACGTCGCTGACGTTTTAGTAAAGAAGGTGCTTTACTTAGGGTGAAATAAGGTGTGGTAGCTTTCTTGCTAACTTACACAAAAAAGTTCAGAACAACGTTGTTCGTTTCAAACTTGGGTTGCTAACCTACGTTCGCTAGCTAATTGGTATAGCATCGGCTAGCAAGGAATTCCTAGTTCATTCTGTCTGCTCGGCTAACGTTACGCACTCGCCTTTGATAATTGTTTCAACGGTTTCCTACAAGTAAGTTGAGTCTTAATTTTAAACAAACGTTATCAGCCATATAATTGAACTGAATGTAGTTAGTTTATGGCTACTGTTTTTTTTTTTTTAGAATGCATTGTTGGCTTGCTAGTAACGTTAGCTAGCCGGCTGTTTTTTTAATTCATTACGCTAATCTGACCCAATAGTAAATGGCCGACTGCTGTGATTAATATTTTGCCTGGCTAACGTTATCTAACGACAGTAGCGCCTTCACTAAGGTTAAATTCCTAGTTTGTAAGCTAATGTTAGTTACTTCGCCAACGTTATAATGCTATGTTGCGATTTGAAATAAAATCAGTTCCACGTTATGACTTGGTTATGATTGCCTACGGTAACATTAGCAAACGTCAACGGCCTCTTTACAAACATTGGTGGTAACTTACCTGTCTTACCTGTTTAGCGTTAGCTAGATGACTAACCTATAACTTACGTTAGAATATGAGCCATTCATTAAGCTATAGCCACGTTATATTTGTGTTAATATTTACTGAGGCCTCGACATATAACGTTAGCTAACTTCTTGTAAGTTATGTCATGACCTATGGCGGATGACTAGCCTTCACTTGACGTAAGTGGAGGAGGCCTCTGAACAAGCTCTTCTCTTTCCATTTTTAAAATCAACACTTCTGTTTGCCTTTTTTTCCTCCACAGGAACCTGTCCATTCATTGAAGGCAAAATGAGCGCCCCCTCATCTCAAAAAGTCGTGCTGAAAAGCACCACCAAGGTGTCGCTGAACGAGCGGTGAGACGCACGCCACACTGACGAGAGTATCAGAGGAGCGGGGCACGTGTGGGGGTACTTTAGAGATCCAGACCCCCCCCGCCGCAGCCGAGCTCTCGCCCGCACCACACAAATGTGCGGCGTGAGATTAAAAAGAGGGGGCAGAACAGAAGACCAGAAATGAACCATCACCTGCCCGGAGAGTGCGCACTGCTCACGGAAGAACGCTGGCAGCGGCTTCCTCGTTATGAAACCAAGCCCAGGAACGATGGAGAGAAAGATAGCATTGGGCGAAAAACGTGATAGACGCCGTTGAAATGGTTACACATTTATTCCGGGGCGATTTAGTCTTTTGTGAGCAGTGCACACTGTAGGTGAGCGGGAAGAGGGCAGATGATGATGATGATGATGATGATGGTGGTGGTGATGTCGAAGGGTAAGGTGTCTGTTCTGGAATTGACGGTTCGTATGTAACCGTCTACCCTCGACCCACCCTGCCCAGGGCCCTGTGTGGCAGCCGGTACCTGTGTGATCACAGGACAGGGGGAAATAACACCTGAAGGTGCAAACAGCCCGTCACACTCTCTCAGCTCATGTGGCCTAAATGTCTAGTTTAGTCTATTTCCCTTTTTTTTTCTGGCTTTTGTCTCCGTTTCCCATCCCCCCCCGCCTTTGCTTCATTCTTGATAGGGAACCAGGCGCCCAGTCCTGGCCTGGACGTGCTCACTTTTCCCTCCCTCCCCATCTCCCTCGTAACCCCCCCCCCACCCCCTACCCCCCCTTCACACAGGCAGGCCATAGAGCACGGTCTGGGCTGTAAGAGGCTGGGTGCCGCTCTCGCCCTGGGCCTCCTTCCCTGCCTCTTTCGGAGCAGGTGTCAATCACTACAGGGTGGTTAGAGGCCCGTAAGCGGCACACGATGTTACTCTCTCTCTTTCTTTCGGCCTTGGCTCTCTCTTTGACTCTTTTCTTTGGTCATTTTGCCATTTTCTCTGTTGCAAGCCTCCTCAACTCTACGCAATGTGCGTTTCATTGGAAGATTTCCTTCTTTCCACACTGTCGTCTGTCTTCTTTCAACTTTCTCCGTCTTCCTGTTATTGCGTGTCGTTCTCTTAAAATGTCACGCAGCGGCCATCAAAACTAGGAGGTTTCAGTCTGTGTTTCAGACGAGCGAGAGAGAAAAGCAAAGGGGGCTGTGAGAGGCTGTGGGGGTGCCTCCGTGCTGTTTGGATGATCTGCTTTGAAACCCTGTCCTCCTCCACCCCCTCCGTCTCTATTCCCACAAGCTTCACTAACATGCTGAAGAACAAACAGCCCACGCCGGTCAGCGTAAGGGCCACCATGCAACAGCAGCACATGGCCAGCGCCCGGAACCGCCGCCTGGCCCAGCAGATGGAGAACAGGCCCTCTGTGCAGGCAGCCCTGCACCACAAACAGGTGAGGGGAGAGCTGGGCAGGGGAGGAGCCCAAGGCGGGCGATTCGGGACGTTCCCCCCCAGAGGGGGTCAGGTTGGTGAGGTAAAGGGCTCCTTAACCCTTTGAAGAGTAGGTTTTTTTTAGTTTTTTTTAAATGTTTTTTTTTAGTCAGTGTTCTAGAATTCCATTGCTTTACCAGCAGTGATTGTTACATCTGCATTAGAATGTTCATTTAAGAACATTCTAATCACATGTTTGTGATCTTGCACCTTAAAAGGTTAAAAGACTTAAAACAAGGACATGGCTGAAGTCATGTCTTTCGTCTCAGGTATTTACGGCTGTGTTTGGTTAGTGGCCGAGTTGTCATCTTGCCTCGCTACCAAAATGACCAGTGCCAAATCAAAATCAACTAGTTTGCTTGCTAGCTTGTAAGTATAGGTATACTAATGAAATCGTTGCATGTTACAACTCAGGTAAACTATGTATAGGCGTATGGGTATGTGGCATGTTTTTTCGGATGGCGTTCCATGCTGTTCCGGCAAAAGTATTGTGTGGAAAAGTTAGATTTTCTGGAGCAGTGCTTTGATGGGCTCCCTTTGTAATTGCCCCCATTGAAAACCATACTCTCCTATTAGCCCTACTGAGCCCCAAAGTGGATGAGCTTTGTCGAGCTGTTGCCATCTTGTTTGAATCAGTCAAAGTATAGGCAAGATGCCTGTTATTCAAACCACGGACCTCAAAGACCGAGAACAGCTGGTTTTCCACCCTCCCCTTACCTGGGCGTCAGGTGTGAAGACCGCCTGGCCAATCAGTAGCACTAACTGTTCAGTAAATTACCTGAAAAACGAGGGCCGGATTTGGATTCGAGGTCCAGATTTGAATATCCACGGCCTAGATCCTGCATGGTGATGCAAACTCACGCTAAAACAAACAAACGCTAGTGATCTGAGCTACATCCCACACCCCTCTGCCCGCGGCATTGGTCTCTTCCTCTCCCAGAGCCTGAAACAGCGACTGGGAAAGAGCAACATCCAGGCCAGGCTGGGCCGGCCCATGGGGGCTCTGATGCGGGGGGGTCCTGGAGCCCGGGGATACGCCATGGGAGGACTGCGTGGGATGCCAAGAGGAGGACTCCGAGGCCGAGGAGGGAGAGGAGGTGCTTTCAGGGGAGCCCTGTCTCTTAGAGGTGAGCTTTTTTAAAAATAAAAATAAAATAAAAATTTTTTAATAACCAGTTTCACATTTAACTTGGTCTTTTTAATAAAAAAATTTTTTTTTTTACATTTATAAAACCCTCCCCCTCTTCACTGGCTTGTCTTGTCTTTAGCGTTGTTTGGTAATAAATAAAAGTAAAGAGCTCTGTATGGGGCTTTTTTAGTGTTGTTTATTGTCACTGTGGTTACCGCGGTTGTGGGAGGGGTTTCCAGGCTCGACACAGTCACTGGGACAGTCTTGGCTGTGATGTAATGCAGTTGGGTGTTTGCATGCGTCAGGCCTTCCCAAACCCCCACCCCCTCCAGTCAGTTTCTGGTGTTTGTCTCATCAAACGGATCCTCAATAACAGCTGGGTGGTTGGGGTTGTTTGGGGGGGGGGGGCGGGGCACGGCAGGACATGCTGTCGATCAAGGGCCTATTCGGCACTGTGGTCATGTGTTGTCCCCTGCCTGGTGCTACGCAGACGTGCACACACACACTTACTCACTCTCACACCTGCTCCAGGATGTAGTGTGTGACGACAAAGCTGACAGGTGCGCCCCCCCCCCTTCGTAGCCCGAGGTGGGGGAGGGGGAAGTGCAGGGGGGGGGTGGTGTTGACAGGGTTTTCACATGTGAGTGTAGAAAGGGCTCCTTTCACAGGCAGAGTTTTGGGGAGAAATGTAATTTTGGCCTGGTTTCCTCTCCCTCGCTGCAGGCATGGGACAGATGCGTGGGCGTGGCGGTCCCGGACGCATCGGGCTGCGGAGGGGGATGCGCCAGCGTGGGGCGCTGCCGGGCCGTGGCGGACCCCTGATGGGCAGAGGGGCCGGAGCCGGCCGTGGTGGTGTGGGAGTCAGAGGTGAGTGAGCGTCGCCGTAGCGATTGTATTCGCCAATATAAGTAGTTATTTTCCTGCACTTGCTGAAGTCATAATTATTATAATAATTGTTGTACACCTTATACAGTATTCTCAATTTAGATTATATGCTGTATGTAGTTGTTTGGTATGATGATCCTTGAAGTCACCAGGATATAAGCATGCGATGTGCCTTATTTATACTTTATTTGGCCAAGTCTCATTGAGATGAAACCTCAATCTCTGTTTAAGAGAGACCCAGGCCAAGCTGGCAGCACTGCCTAAAATCAGGGCTCTACTGTGCTCCCATTTTAGGAGTATTTCCTGCTGAAAATTGATGTGCGCTAACGGGAAAAATAATTAATCTAGTAATCGGCATGCATTAGTGTGCTCCTAAATTGTTCAAGTTAGGAGCACGTGCTCATTGGATAAGAATGTTAGTGTAGTGTGCTGCTAAAATAATTGTTCAGGAGTGCTGGTGTATTTCAATGTAGCTGTGGGCGGTGTTGGCAGCGGCTTTGAAGAGCGTGCGAGTCGATGGCCCTGATAGGTGCTTGACCATGTGACCGTTTGTCCATCCCCTACCCCATCTCTCCCCAGGCCGCGGAGGATTGGGAATGCGGGGGCGTGGTGGTTTCCGAGGTCGAGGGCGGGGCAGGGGTCGGGGGGTGGGGCGTCCCGCCATCACCAGGGAGCAGCTGGACAACCAGCTGGACGCCTACATGTCTAAGACCAAGGGCCACCTCGACGCAGAGCTCGACGCTTACATGGCCCAGGCGGACCCCGATGGCATGGAGTAAACCCCACCCCTCGCTGGGACAAAGGCCACGCCCACAGAGAGACTCTGCACTCACACCCCTCAATAGACACGCACCCACACCGAGAGACACACACTTTCAGAACGATCATCACCCTGCAAGTGTGTGCTGACCAGATGCCCTGGTGGTGGGGAATTGAACGCCATCACTGACTACACCGGTGAATGCATATACCGGCGATCATGGGATGCCGCCTCCATGATTCCCACACACACGATTTATATAAACATATGTGCGCTGACCAGCGAGAAGATTTAGGGCACACACACACACACACACACTCGTCTCACACACCAAATCCTATCATTGTGAAGTCCAGTAAAGAACTGTTTTACAATCATTATTTCTACCAAAATTTGGGTTTTTGCAGCACCGAGCCTTGTTGGGTTATAGACACCCCAAGCAGGTGCGTCTCGTGTACAAACTGCTGTGGACTTGGCAGCTTTGAAGGAGGATGTTGATTGGACGGAATGCAGAGACGTCAGGCAACCAACACAGCCTGCTGTTGCCCGGGAGACCCTGATGTTGAACAGAATATTTAGGGATCTTGAGGTTCCGATGTTGAACTGTACATCGCCTCCACTGAACGTTGTCACAGTCCGGTTATTTTTTGTCATGAAGAAATGAGCCTGCTTCTGCACCCTCACACACCTTTCTTTCACCTAATCATTTAAAACGGACTATTTACACTTTTTACATTTTTAAAAACCTAATTTTGTTTTGTGTTGTCCCAGAAAAACTAGAATGGTGGGCTTCTGTTTTACTCTGAGGGGGGGGGGAAATCAGGATAAAAAAAAAATAATGAAATGTTCATATCCCTGCCTACATAGTACTTTTTAAAAATGTTATTTATTGTTTTTTTTAAAACACAATAAACCCTTTGCTTCCTGGGCACTGGTCAAGGAAAGACGCTAAAGCCCACAAAGATGTAACCGTCAAGTCTACATTATTTGAAGAAGGCAAGGCAAGCAGTGTTTACATTTTTTTTTTTGTGTCCGATTACTTCCAATAATTCTATTTGAATCTTGACTTAACATGGAGGACATTTAGTTAGTCAGTCCATATGGCCACCGTTTCCTTGTTTGCCAGTATTCTTTCTCCCGAATAAAACTCATGTCCAGCAGGGGGCAGGCTCTGATTAAGCCGTCTCATCTTGAATCTGACCCGACCTGTGAATTGAATGTGACTCATGTTTGGGGGACACAGAATTCTGTTCTGACAGGGTGGCTCAATTTGTTGTGCCTGGTAAATTCTCCCTTTACTCTTGGTTTTGTTGGTTTAAAAATGTATTTAACTTTTTTTGTGTGTGTGTTTGTAATCGCAAAACGGAGCTAGAATTGACCTCATGTTATGAATGCTAAACTAGACAAATACCTTGTACAACAGCAGGAGCAAGAGAAACGAATACTCAGAAACAATAGATCAAAAACAACTATTGGTTTAATATGGGTCCTGCATTGTTTATTAAAGATAGATATTTTAAATGCTTATGCTGTGCATTTATTTTAATAAGTAGTGTCTTTATTGCCTTTTTCTGACCGGTAACACTGAGTAACGTGCTCTTTAATACAAATTTTAAAAAGACGTAAAAACATGCCAGTTATGTATTAAAGATGAACATAGAAATGATTAGTGGACTAAAACAAGAATGAACATTATGGATGCCAAATTACTGTAAACAAAATAAAAAACCGTTGGTTTTACTTGGCCCTGGGAAAAGCCATGCTCCTTGCTGGCTAGCCAAAACAATTTCTTGGAACAACTAACTTTTCCAAGGAGAAATCGAGAGTCATCCTCTGGCTAATAACGAAGGACATATTGGGGTATATTTTTTTCATGAAGTGTATTCCAATATAAAGAATGACCAGTGAGATATTTCAATCAATGCTCTGCTACTTTGTATTGTACATATTTTGTACCACTATTAGAGGGCTCAAATATGTATTTCTATAAAAGACTAAACTTATCTGATCCCCTGTGTTCAGTATCTTAGCAAAAGTGGTTCCAACCTGGACATGAAATAAAGTACAATACGATAACGGGGGAGTAAGACCATCGTCACAGTTATGTTTCAGGCGAAATCGTAGAATGGTCTAACGCTGTATTTGCTAAATATAAAACCTAACGTCGCTTTTCCAGTCATTTTTAATATATATTTTTTACATTATATATATATATATTTCTATATATATTTTATATATTTATATACATATTTTTAAAATATCACAGATTTATTTGAAATTTAGGTTATTCGAGCTGGTGTCTATCTAACCGGAATCACGTTGGGGAGAGAACAACCGTGAAAGAAATACAAGTCCGGTACGTTTTAAGCATAATTCTACTCCGTGAAAAAAGGAAGAAGAAAAAAAAAAAATAGCAGAGGATGGTTTCGATCCATCGACCTCTGGGTTATGGGCCCAGCACGCTTCCGCTGCGCCACTCTGCTTACCGTGACAGCAACTTGCATATTTACCTAAAATACCTTAGACTCTATACCATTGTTCTACCACCTAGTGGTGGCACCGAGAAATATGTTCGCAGGAACCCCGCCTTTGAACCCGATTTCAGCCAATCAACGATAAATACATTTCATGTTCGTGGTTTGTGATTGGTCAATCAAGTTATTTTATCCAACTTTCTCCAAACCATTTCTGTCCTCGGAGGAAACGCAGAAGCTACGTTATCTTAGGGGTGGCTAATTCATTAAATTCACTGCTAGCTAAAAAATAAATAAAATTGTGTCTCTTGTGAAGTAAATCACCGTCAATAAGCGTCTGCTTGAAGGTTATGCAATCTAATAGGGATGCACCGATACCATTTTTTTCAGACCGAGTACGAGTACGAGTACTCACTTTTGAGTACTCGCCGATACCGATACCATTTTTTGTGTGTTTTTTTAAGTATGAGTACTTTATAATAATACTGTATAATAATACCACAATAATGAGACGGCTGATTTTGAAGATACTGTGTTTATTTTCTCCTGTTGATGGAACACAGTCTATCAATTTACTGATTATTTAAATCAAATGAGGTCCAATAAAAATAAATAAATAAACATAAATAATAACCAAAATAAAACTGTACAGTCTTTTGTGCATCATTCTATTTATACTGGAAAAAAACAATTGTGAAATAGGCCTACATACATTATAGGCTAACCTACTGTACTGACATGGAACAGCCTGTGTGCTATCTAAAGACTAGGTCTAATGCTGCTTATTGGCATAATGTCCTTTTCAACCATCAACCTCAGAGAGTCCTACTGAATTGACTAGCCTATATGAACTGCTGACTACCGCACCGCAGTAGCCTACATAATTGTCAACCGAATCAGTTACTCTCTGCATAGGCTACGGGCTACTCAATTAGTTTGCAACAAATGGCGGGGGTATTAGTAAAATAATATAGCCCGGTCAACTGTTTTTTGGTACAGTTTCACATTTAAAAAATATAGCCTGCAATCATGATCGGAACCTGTAGCCTACCTACTGGCATCTGACGTCCACCCAACGTAACGTTACCGAAAGCAAAACGGTTCAAGCATTTCTAATCAAAATCGCATAGGCTACTGTAGGCTATATTGTACATTTTCCATGTAGGCCTATTCTGTAACTATCAAACTAAGAGTTAATAAAAGTCTGCCCGTTATTAAACCATTTCAAATCTGTAATAATGATATTGATTAAATGAAGCACATTCGTGTTTTCTTTTGTATCGAAATAGCACAATAAATGTAGGCTATTTTAAGAAGGCCTAATATGCTATAACCATGTTTTATAGGCTACACAAATATAACCAATATGTGGCTATACGTTTGTTTCTTCTTTACACTTGAAATTCAGTAAGAAGTCTAGCTAAAGCCCTTTTCTTTATTTGTTGTCAGGTAATTTGAGTCTAGATCACGCACTGCGTGAATGGTTGCTATTTTAATCTGAACCGCTATTTTAATCAAGTAGCCTACTGACGAACTGGGTGATTAATAGCACTATGCTACATCAGTGCACCTAGCTCAACCCTTTGTATAAGGGCTCCCCCCATACATGACTGAACATCGACATTCAATTTGGGAGAAAAGAATCATCTGCTTTAAAAAAAAAGTATGGCCCTTGTCACCCTTTTGACAACTTTACCATTTGAAAACGCAATGTTTTACAATAGGTTACTTACCACGAAATGGTCAGAACTTGAGAACACACAAATTGTCATATATTTCCGTAGTTTCTAATCCATATTTAAAACGCTCACTGGAGCGACCATAAACCTAATCCATAAAACTATATAACTACAAGGAAAAAATACAAAAAGTTCATACGAGGTTTATAGGAAAAGTTCGCATTTCAGGTGGTAGGCTACATTAACTTCGCCCTCGCGTGGAGACCTTAAACCATGATTACGTTTCACACAAAAACTGCCGTTGAAACAAGATCGCAGATTATTCAGTTAATTGTTTCATTTGAAATCTTATCGATTAAATTCTTATTAGCAATTAATCGATAGTCGATTAACTGTTAACATCCCTAGTGAGCACGCAGGTCAGGATTAGGTGTTGCTAAGGTGATAGCATTAGCGTGCGGACGTTTGGACGTTGGTATCGGTTTTGGAGTATCGGTACATTTTTTCGAGTACGAGTACGAGTACATGAGCATGGTATCGGCCCCGATACCGATACTGGTATCGGTATCGGTGCATCCCTACAATCTAACTCCAAAAACGGCCTTGATGATGACGCTCATAAAACGAATCTATTGAATCGCATGAAATGAAGTCACGTCATTTACCAATCGGTACGTCGTAATACATTTAATAGTTATTATTAGTCGTTGACACAGACAAGATTTTGTACAACTGTCATTGGAGTGTGTACCACTGAGGTACCGCCCTATTCCGACAGTGATGCTTCAGAACTTCCACAAGATGGCGCCATTTGACTTCTTATTTTTTATTTTCCGAAACTCCACACAAAATTGGTGTAATTTCTGCGTCGTGCTACTTTTGACAGTGACGCTGTAGACAGGCATATGACTGGAATAGGCATACGACACAATTTCTCTGATGAAGGTCAAAACTGCCCTTTAGATGCACAGGCCTATCTTGAGTTGAGCAAACACAAGTTTTATCAAACACATGTCCACACACTGGACAACAACTATTTTTTGTGGCTACACACATACAAATTGATGGAGGGGGTTATGAAGATGACACTAGCCTAGAAATACTACATTCCAAAATCGGGAGAGAAAAATGCGCATAGGTCATAGAAATGTGTGAACATACTAAAATAAATAAAACCTAATTTCCCCCTGACTTCTTTTTCCTCCAGATCTGGCATCCGAAATGTCCACCTGGGAAGGGGTGATTGTAATGCCTTCTGAGACTACAAGAAACCACCCAAAAAAAAAGATGAGGAGCGGGACGAAGAAGAGTAAGAGAGCTCTGGAAATGCAGGAGTGATGAGGACAACCAACGGCCTAAAGAAACCGGGAACCAGCCAAGGAGTCGGACCAATGAGGTTTTGAGGCACGTAACCAATCAAAAAAACAATGCGTGGAGCCAGCCACGGGCAAGGGACATATTTCTGTCCTTGTTCAGTTGCATCTCCATGGAGATAAGTCTCACTCATAGGCTACCATGTTGATTTCTGCATATCCTTCAGTGCACCCTTGATCATCAGGTCATCATCACCCCCATCATCACCCCTTTTACTGATTGTAGCTACTGACTATTTTAGCTTGAGTCTTGTGCATTTAGGAACAGACCTAATGTGGATATTGCCTTTTATTGTTTTTATTTTCCTTTATGTGTGCCACGGATCGCACACAGAGGAGTGTAGCCTAGTCTATGTTCTGCTTTTTCAATCAAACACACAAATGGACTGGAAAGTTGTTGAAATTGGAATAAAATTGTATTTTTTAAATTGACGTTTGTAGGTAGGCTATATTTGGAAAAGTAATAATAATTATATTATAATAATAATCAAATGTATTATTCTTGCGCGCGCATTTTTAAATTGCTTCCACTGCCGTTCCCACCATTCTCCTAGTTTCTTAATTTCCGGTAAACAATCAGTCTTGTTTAGTGTTTCTTCTTCTTCTTCTTCTTTGGGGTTTTACGGCAGCCAGCGTCCTTAATGTTGCGCTACTGCCATCTTCTGGAGTTAGTTAACTCCTACATTGTCCGGTTTGTCATATTTGTCCTATTAGTTCTGTTCTCTTAAGAAAGCTCATGAGACATTACACTCCAGTATGCCCTTTACATCTCCTCCTGTTACCCCTGCTCTCTTCATTCTCTCCACCATGTCCTTACATTCTCCTATATATTTACTACAGTTAAAAAGTACATGTTGTACTGTTTCTGGTGTCTGACAATGGTCACATAGTCCATTTTGATGCTTCCCTATAATGTGGAGAGTCCCGTTCAGGTTACTGTGTCCTATTCTTAATCTGGTCATCACTGCCTCCTCTCTTCTATTACCTCCCCTGCTTCTCCCAGTGCCCACTCTACTCTGTATTGCATGTAGATGTCTTCCTCTTAACTCCTGACCCCAGTGCCCACTCTACTCTGTATTGCATGTAGATGTCTTCCTCTTAACTCCTGACCCCAGTGCCCACTCTACTCTGTATTGCATGTAGATGTCTTCCTCTTAACTCCTGACCCCAGTGCCCACTCTACTCTGTATTGCATGTAGATGTCTTCCTCTTAACTCCTGACCCCAGTGCCCACTCTACTCTGTATTGCATGTAGATGTCTTCCTCTTAACTCCTGACCCCAGTGCCCACTCTACTCTGTATTGCATGTAGATGTCTTCCTCTTAACTCCTGACCCCAGTGCCCACTTTACTCTGTATTGCATGTAGATGTCTTCCTCTTAACTCCTGACCCCAGTGCCCACTCTACTCTGTATTGCATGTAGATGTCTTCCTCTTAACTCCTGACCCCAGTGCCCACTCTACTCTGTATTGCATGTAGATGTGTTCCTCTTAACTCCTGACCCCAGTGCCCACTCTACTCTGTATTGCATGTAGATGTCTTCTTCTTAACTCCTGATCCCAGTGCCCACTCTACTCTGTATTGCATGTAGATGTCTTCCTCTTAACTCCTGACCCCAGTGCCCACTCTACTCTGTATTGCATGTAGATGTCTTCCTCTTAACTCCTGACCCCAGTGCCCACTCTACTCTGTATTGCATGTAGATGTCTTCCTCTTAACTCCTGATCCCAGTGCCCACTCTACTCTGTATTGCATGTAGATGTCTTCCTCTTAACTCCTGACCCCAGAGCCCACTCTACTCTGTATTGCATGTAGATGTCTTCCTCTTAACTCCTGACCCCAGTGCCCACTCTACTCTGTATTGCATGTAGATATCTTCCTCTTAACTCCTGATCCCAGTGCCCACTCTACTCTGTATTGCATGTAGATATCTTCCTCTTAACTCCTGACCCCAGTGCCCACTTTACTCTGTATTGCATGTAGATGTCTTCCTCTTAACTCCTGACCCCAGTGCCCACTCTACTCTGTATTGCATGTAGATGTCTTCCTCTTAACTCCTGACCCCAGTGCCCACTTTACTCTGTATTGCATGTAGATGTCTTCCTCTTAACTCCTGACCCCAGTGCCCACTTTACTCTGTATTGCATGTAGATATCTTCCTCTTAACTCCTGACCCCAGTGCCCACTTTACTCTGTATTGCATGTAGATGTCTTCCTCTTAACTCCTGACCCCAGTGCCCACTTTACTCTGTATTGCATGTAGATGTCTTCCTCTTAACTCCTGACCCCAGTGCCCACTCTACTCTGTATTGCATGTAGATGTCTTCCTCTTAACTCCTGACCCCAGTGCCCACTTTACTCTGTATTGCATGTAGATGTCTTCCTCTTAACTCCTGACCCCAGTGCCCACTTTACTCTGTATTGCATGTAGATATCTTCCTCTTAACTCCTGACCCCAGTGCCCACTTTACTCTGTATTGCATGTAGATGTCTTCCTCTTAACTCCTGACCCCAGTGCCCACTTTACTCTGTATTGCATGTAGATATCTTCCTCTTAACTCCTGACCCCAGTGCCCACTTTACTCTGTATTGCATGTAGATGTCTTCCTCTTAACTCCTGACCCCAGTGCCCACTCTACTCTGTATTGCATGTAGATGTCTTCCTCTTAACTCCTGACCCCAGTGCCCACTTTACTCTGTATTGCATGTAGATGTCTTCCTCTTAACTCCTGACCCCAGTGCCCACTTTACTCTGTATTGCATGTAGATGTCTTCCTCTTAACTCCTGACCCCAGTGCCCACTTTACTCTGTATTGCATGTAGATGTCTTCCTCTTAACTCCTGACCCCAGTGCCCACTTTACTCTGTATTGCATGTAGATGTCTTCCTCTTAACTCCTGACCCCAGTGCCCACTTTACTCTGTATTGCATGTAGATGTCTTCCTCTTAACTCCTGACCCCAGTGCCCACTTTACTCTGTATTGCATGTAGATGTCTTCCTCTTAACTCCTGACCCCAGTGCCCACTTTACTCTGTATTGCATGTAGATATCTTCCTCTTAACTCCTGACCCCAGTGCCCACTTTACTCTGTATTGCATGTAGATGTCTTCCTCTTAACTCCTGACCCCAGTGCCCACTTTACTCTGTATTGCATGTAGATGTCTTCCTCTTAACTCCTGACCCCAGTGCCCACTTTACTCTGTATTGCATGTAGATGTCTTCCTCTTAACTCCTGACCCCAGTGCCCACTTTACTCTGTATTGCATGTAGATGTCTTCCTCTTAACTCCTGACCCCAGTGCCCACTTTACTCTGTATTGCATGTAGATGTCTTCCTCTTAACTCCTGACCCCAGTGCCCACTCTACTCTGTATTGCATGTAGATGTCTTCCTCTTAACTCCTGACCCCAGTGCCCACTCTACTCTGTATTGCATGTAGATGTCTTCCTCTTAACTCCTGACCCCAGTGCCCACTTTACTCTGTATTGCATGTAGATGTCTTCCTCTTAACTCCTGACCCCAGTGCCCACTTTACTCTGTATTGCATGTAGATGTCTTCCTCTTAACTCCTGACCCCAGTGCCCACTTTACTCTGTATTGCATGTAGATGTCCTCTTCTTAACTCCTGATCTCAGTGCTGCTGCCACTCTTGATTGATTTTCTTCCATGCAATACCCTTTCTTTCTGATTTTGAAAGTTTGATTATAGTGTCTACGTTTTCTTTTTTAACAGCTTGTTCGGCTAGGTTGTCCACTCTCTCGTTACCCATAATGCCCATGTGCGCAGGAACCCAAATAAATGTGACCACAATGCCTTGTCTTATTATTCTCGAGTGCATTTCCATTACTTTAAATAATAGGTCTTGGCGTTTTTTTTTGGATGTGCCAAGCTTTAGGCTGTGCAGAACAGATACTGAGTCACGACAGATCAGCACTCTATGAGGTTTGACTTTCTCAACCCACTCTAAAGCCATCCAAATGGCATACAACTCAAGAGTATATATACTTAAGGAGTTTGATGTCCTTTTGCATACTGCGTCTCTGTGGCTAGGAACTGCAGAGCCAGTGCTGTCTGTTATTGGATCTTCTGATCCGTCCGTAAACACCTGAACATACCCTGTGTATCTGCTTTCTGTATAAGTATAAAACTCAAGTACGAAATCCATTTTTTCTTGCCTTATTTTGAAGCATTCTCACTGCTTTTATATCATGATCCTAATAGCCAAATATGTGCACGATCTAATTGTAAACGGTAGGCCTACAGAATAAGATAAAAGTGGAAATTAAAAAGCTAGAGACGCCAGCGTGTAAGTGTTGTTACGGATCCACTGACTTGCACAACTAACACTGGAATTGTGAATCAGATGTGGGCCTCATGTAGATTATACCCTAGGCTACTGCTTAGCACAACTATTGCATTGGTGAATATTGTTTTTAACAAGTCAACTAGGAAATTACATAAATTTTGCGGACTGTCAAGACTTGCCGGGCAATAAGCACAGCATGGGCCAGCGCTCATTATCTGCTTATTGGAATGGGCTTTTTTGGTGTTAGAGGATTGGATGCATGAGGCGGAATTTTGAGAAGAGGTCGTGTGGCTGGTGACGGTTCACAAATGGGTACAAATAAAGTATCATTTAAGTCATTGTATAATTTGCCACGATATCCCATTTTAACTAAACAAATTAACTTGTCGCTGGAACATTGATGAGCTACACAAATAGCACAGTGAGGTAGCCTAAATGTTCAGTAAATCACTAATCCTCACTACATTTTGTCTCAGGTTGACTATTAGGCTAATATTTACGTCATATATAGCATTAGCCTATATGGTTCTGACTTGGTCCAATAATGCAACATTATCCCAAATAGAGAAAGCAAATATTAAACGAGATGGATTTCTAAAAAATAAATAAAAATGCAATCCTCATTTAGTAGCTAAATTGCGTGTTGGTGTGTTATCGATTAAGAGCAATTACGCTAGCCTACTGATTAAATTGGAGTTCTTAAGTCGTTGTTTTCTAGTGGCATTGCGATCAGGTATCCTTACGAGGTCGACTCGACACTGTGAAGAACTTGACTTTTAACAATAGACTATTAGGCTAATAAGTATGAGAGCTACTGTAATTTTAAGTGGACTCTTCTCAATTTAAAAAAAAAAAAGTTCTTTAAGCGGCAATGGTTGATATAACCCGCTCCTACCTCTCCAGCTGTTTTCGACCAGCTGCGAACTTCAAACCAAAGGGTAATTCTAATTCAGTCGATGCTCGATGCCCTTCTCTGAAGCAGCAGCGCCCAACTGTGTCGGTGATTGGGATCAGCCACAAATTAACTGACGTCAGACTTCGTCATTGGGACTACATGGACAGCTGCAGACAGCCCTCGTGTAAGAAAAAAACAAACGGCCCTCTTGCTACGAATGTGTCTAATGTTTCTGTTATATACACTACGGGCTATGGAGGAAGGCTAATGTCATAGCATAGTCCCTGCTTATGATTTTGTCATGAGTAAAAACACCGCCACCAACCAAATAATTAGGCCTTTTGCCATGAAAATGCAAAACTTTATTCTGCTGGTTTTGTGTAACGCTGCGTTTGCTCCTGTACTGTGAGAGAGCTGCGAGCACAGGAGCTGGGCTTCCCAGTCTCCCGGGATGCAGCAGGAGGCTGAAATTAGAATCTGCTGTAATTATCGATCTACAGCGTTTAAAGTGCAGATAAACAGGAGCCCATTTAGTTCAATCAACAGGCCATTATGGTATTTAGAAATGGTGGGTGGTGACGGGGTGGGAAGAGGGTGTGGGGGAAGGGGTATGAGATTGAAAATGTCTTTAATATTTCAGCCGTTTTGGAAATATGGTGACACTAAAATATTTGTTTTGACACAGTGAAAGGGTAAGGCATGTCAAAGGCCAGGGTGTTCTAACTGGAAAATGGTCATGTGGTTGGCCATTATCTCCTGTCGAAGCATTCTGAAACCAAAGGGGGAAAAAAAACCCTGGTGATCTTTATAATGTCTGCAGTGGGATACGTCTTAAGAACAGTGTACATAAGACGATAACAGACCAGAAATTTGCAGAAAAACCTTTGGCATATTGTTGGCACATTTGTGGAAATGTGGAGAAATAATTTTAGAATAAAAAAAAAGAAGTATATTTTCTTACATAAACAAACAAAAAAAAAAGGTTTTATTTCCTCAAAAAGATTTCACTGATCACTTTTGTATTCGTCCCAGTCAGTCATTAATATTTTTGTACAGCACGAGTCTCCAAGATGGCAGCTTGGGACAGCAGAAGAAACTGGATTTCACTAGATGGGGAACGCTGGTTCCATTTGCACTCTTGGGCAACAAAAAAAATCCCACGATCCGGGTAGATGATAGCCTACTATCTTATTCAGTGCATCGCCGAGCTACGAAACCAATTGAATGAAAGTATATAATGAAAGTATACTTTGCTGGCACAGCCTCCATACCTGGAGATTAGTGTGACGCTGTTATGTAGCCAAGGGAGTGAGCTGCCATTTCCTGTGACTGGCTTTATTTTTTTTATTATCAGCAAAATTGGAGAAGTGCTATCAGTGATGGTGGCACATGTTCCTCCATGTCTCCTTAATGGCCTGTTGCATTATGGGACTCGAGAGTTTGTCTCACCCCCCACCCCGCCCCTATTGAGAGTTCTGGGATAAGACTGACCTGTCTCGGATTGCACCCGTCTGGTCTGGACCAAAACATTGGGGTTGGATTTCCAGTGCATCTGCTCTGAATACGCATCCTTTTTTTCATAAAGTACCATTTTCAAAATGTGTTTTAGTTTAGCACTAGCATCTCCAACAACACGGACAAAGCTTAACATTTACAATAGGAAATATGCCACGTGTGAACCGGTGTGTCTGAGGACTGCAGTCTCTGCTCAGCATTTGATCGATTATTTAAAGCATTGATTCACTATACTGGTTTTCTTGGGTTATACCTGGATGCTGATTTTTGGTTAAAACCAGCAGAACCCTGTGGCCCCTCCTGGAGCCCCTGTGATACAGTGTGGTGTTCACTAATAAAATGCAACCGAAAAGCATGATTGTTCCTGGAACAGAAGTCATTTCAGAAGAAGGAAGGAAAGCTAACTGCTGCTGTTCAGCTGACTTACTTAATTACCAACCACCTGCTTTTTAATGAAGTCACCTGGTCTCTCTCTCTCTCTCTCTCTCTCTCTCTATTCCCATGCCTCTCTCTTTTTCTATTCTATGCCTCTTTCTCTCTCTATCTTTCTATTCTATGTCTCTTTTTCTCTCTCTGACTCTTTCTCTCTTTCTCTCTCTTTCTATTCCCATGTCTCTCTCTGTCTATAAAATTTAAATTCAAATTGCTTTATTGGCAGAAAATACAAATGTAAATATTGCCAAAGCATACAGAAATAAATAAAAATGCATATGTACAGTAAAATAATAATAATATAAATCCGAACAACACAATAACAATAACAAACATCAACATTAAATCAAGTAAATTATGTAAATTATGCTGGAACAGTATGGAACACATGGTTGGCGAAATGGCTGTAAGTCATCAAGGGTCTGAGGTATCAAACGAGCCTCAAACCATCACTCTGCTGCCAGATATGCAGTAGATATGGATGGATCACTTTAAGAGTTGTTTCTCCTGACAAATCTTCCTATTGAACTACATGGAAAAATTAGTCAGAAGAACAAACCCTTCAAGTTATTCATCCATATCTACTGCATATCTACTGCATATCTAGCAGCAGAGTGATGGTTTGAGGCTTGATTGATATGTTAGATCCTTGATGACTTTCAGCCATTTAGCCAACCATGTGTTCCATACTGTTCCAATGTAATTTACAGCTAAATCAAGTCCCACCCCCCCATTCCCATAGAGATCCATTCAAATGCAGAGAGGTTATAGTATCGCTTGTAGGAGTACCAGAAAATAAGATATCAAAAGTTTTTTGATGTTGTTGGTTCACAGACATCAGAAAGTCATGGCATGCAAAGGATATGCAACCAAATATAAAAAATTATTACTTTTTTCTACATTATGTTAAATGGTCCATAATTATATACAAAATGTTCTATAATTTCTAAATGGTTCATTCAATATGGATGAAAATACCCTCAAATTAAAGCTGACAGTCTGCACTTCAACTTATGTATATGCTCATATACACTGTGCAGATATGCATAAATACACATATTTATACATATACTACATAAGTGCAGGTGCAATTTAATAAATTATTATAAATTAATACATTTTTAATAAGAATGATTTACCCACTGTCTCGCAGTGTTTGGCAGGATGATACATATTTAGCTGCCAGGGTCATAGTCATAGGTCATAGGTCATAGGTCATCTCTCTCTATTCCCTTGTCTCTGTCTCTCTCGCTCTCTCTCTCTCTCTCTCTCTCACACACTGGCCATTCATATGGCACTGAATGGGTTAAGGACACTTTATGCCGTAATGGGCAGACATTACTCACAGGCAGGGTTGTGTGTGTGTGTGTGTAACTGCTTCAGAGTGACTCTGTGTGTCTGTGTGTGTGCGTGCATGTGTGTGTGTGTGTGTGTGTAACTGCTTCAGAGTGACTCTGTGTGTCCGTGTGCGTGCGTGCATGTGTGTGCATGCATGTGCGTGTGTGTGTTTGAGATGTGTGTAAAGTGAGAGAGTGTGTGGGAGCTGGCAGAGACTGAGCTAATGGTTTACTTTCTCACACACAGGCACGCTCTCAGACACACTCTGTTACAAACACACGCACACACATACACACACACGCACACACACACACACATACACACACACACACACACACACACACACACACACACACACACACACACACACACACACACACACACACACACACACACTCAGTGTGACAGATGCAGTCTTATCCTCTCTCTTCCTGCATCATCACACAGGAGATGCTGGAATCTCCTGCTGTGGAGAAAACTAACAGCTTTTCTGCAAAACATGATCGGAACACTAAACGCACTGCAATCCGCCTCACGCACACATACTAACACACACATACACACACACTAACACACACATACACAAACGCACCCCAGGAAAGTGTGGCCGGGAGCCGTTGGTACCACAGCACCGTTCTTTCCTGGTCCTGATCTCTATTCTGTCTGTCAGAACCACTTGCAGCAGCTGCTTGGAATCGGCAGCGGACAGCGGGGGCGCACTGGAGGACGGAGAGGAAAATTGTGGGGGTAAAATCTGCACAAGGGATTGCTGGCCATAGGACCAAATTCTGTGGTACCCTGTGGTACCCTGTGGAACCCTGTGGAACCCTGCGGAGAAAAGAAAAAGTTAACCAAAGAGGATAATGCAAGCCAGAAAGGTGTGTGTGTGTGTTGTGCTTTTGTGTGTGTGTTTGTGTGTGTGTGTGTGTGTGTGCGTGCATACATGCATGTGTATGTGCGTGTTTGAATGTGTGCATGTGCATTTGTGTGTGTGTCCGTGCATGTGGGTGTTTGTGTGTCCGTGCATTTGTGTATGTGTTGTGTGTGTGTGTGTGTGTCCATGCATGTGGGTGTTTGTGTGGCCGTGCATTTGCGTGTGTGTCTGTGCGTTTGTGTATGTATGTATGTGTGTGTGTGTTGTGCTTGTGTATGGCATGGGCATGTGTGTTTCTGAGTGGGTGAGTGTGTTTGTACTGTATTTCTTTTTGTGTGGTTTCATCACTGGTTTTTGTTTGTGCTTGCCTGCGTGTGTGTTTGTGTGTGGGTGGATATATATGTATGTATTTCTGTTTGTGCTTGCGTGTGTGTTTGTGTGTGGGTGGATATATATGTATGTATTTCTGTTTGTGCTTGCGTGTGTGTTTGTGTGTGGGTGGATATATATGTATGTATTTCTGTTTGTGCTTGCGTGTGTGTTTGTGTGTGGGTGGATATATATCTATGTATTTCTGTTTGTGAGCATGTGTGTGTTTGTGAGAGAGAGCGAGAAAGAGAGCAAAAGAGAGGGAAAGAGAAAGAGAGAGAGAGCGTTCCTCTTCTGACCATATTCTATTTTTGGGGGACACCAAAAAACTGGACCCTGAAGTACAGCTGTGAGCCTATCAGAGCAATGAGCCTATCAGAGCAATGAGCCTATCAGAGCAATGAGCCTATCAGAGCAGCGATCCTATCAGAGCTGTGAGCCTATCAGAGCTGTGAGCCTATCAGAGCTGTGAGCCTATCAGAGCAATGAGCCTATCAGAGCTGTGAGCCTATCAGAGCTGTGAGCCTATCAGAGCAGCGAGCCTATCAGAGCTGTGAGCCTATATGAGCAGCGAGCCTATCAGAGCAATGAGCCTATCAGAGCAATGAGCCTATCAGAGCTGTGAGCCTATCAGAGCAATGAGCCTATCAGAGCAATGAGCCTATCAGAGCAATGAGCCTATCAGAGCAATGAGCCTATCAGAGCAATGAGCCTATCAGAGCAGCGAGCCTATCAGAGCAATGAGCCTATCAGAGCTGTGAGCCTATCAGATCAATGAGCCTATCAGATTAGTGAGCCTATCAGAGCTGTGAGCCTATCAGAGCTGTGAGCCTATCAGAGCAGTGAGCCTATCAGAGCAGTAAGCCTATCAGAGCTGTGAGCCTATCAGAGCTGTGAGCCTATCAGAGCAGTGAGCCTATCAGAGCAGTGAGCCTATCAGAGCTGTGGGCCTATCAGAGCAGCGAGCCTATCAGAGCTGCGAGCCTATCAGAGCAGCGAGCCTATCAGAGCAGCGAGCCTATCAGAGCAGCGAGCCTATCAGAGCAGCGATCCTATCAGAGCAGCGAGCCTATCAGAGCAGCGAGCCTATCAGAGCAGTGAGCTTATCAGAGCTGTTAGTGGACATTAAAAAAAGAGGGTGGGGGGGCATTTGAGAGATAACATCTAGAACGAGACCGGAAAAGAGAAGAGTGGTTAGAAAGCGATCCGCTATTATGTAGCATCCTGTTTCAGGAACACTGCCCTGCACTCCTACACAACCCTGTGGGCTGGGGAGGGGGGGGGGGGGGGTGCGGGGATGTATACTTCTAGGGCAGAGGTCAAATCGGGATTTTTGGTTGTGCCGTGCGCCTCAAAGGCTCGGCGGTGTCAGTTTGGGTTCACCCCTGTTTGTGTCCTTCTTTGTGGGGTCATTTTAGAACTGCGTGGGTGGGGGCATCGCTGCATGACTTTCTGCGATTATTGATTGCCTTGCCAGCTGTCCTTCCAGAAGGCGCCAGGCAAGGCAGGCTGTGGGAGACAGGAGACGGGAGCCGATATGAGGCGAATTGAGCGATTAAAAAAAAAAAAAAACTTTTCAAAATACAGAGGGTTTAGGTATTCATTTTTAAGGACAGAGAAGCTAGAAGTCTTACCTCTATCTCTGTACAATTCCCCCTTTCTTATTTTCTCTCTCTTTCTTCCTGTTTTCTAACTCTCTTCTTCTCCCTGTGAAGCCTAGATCCACAGCCCGTTTGTTTGAGTGAGGCTCGAGCACTGAGTGACTACATAATAAACTCTCTCCTCTGACTCTCTCTTTCTCCCTTCGCTCTCTCTCCTTTCACCTTGCTTTCTCTCTCTCTCTCTATTTTTCTTCTCTCTCTCTCCCTCCCTCTCTCTCTTTCCCTCCCTCTTTTTCTCTCTCCTCTCAATCTCATTTTCTCTCCGCTCTCTCTTTTTGCCCTCCTCCTCTTGTTCTCTCTCCTCCTATTTCGCTCTCTCTCCCTCCCTCCCCTATGCCTGTCCTCTCTCTCTCTCTCTCCCGTTCAGAAAGCTCTACCTGTCAGTCGTGTTTTTGCCACCACTGCACCAGCGGGGTACAGATGAGCCCTGTTTACCAAACACCCCCATCTCCTCCTCCTCACCCCAAGGATTAGAACATCTCACATCAGCATTACATCGGTCTGTTTAAAGGGATTTCTCTGCTCAAGGGAAGAAGTGTTGGGATGGTTCTGATTTTGGGGTTCAGGTAATGCAGCCCTGTGAACCCCCTGAAGGGTGTGCAGGCATGTCCGCTTTGGAACTTATCGCCGGAGTTTTGTTCTTTTTTGACGTAGCATCTGGGAAAAAAAGCACAAAACCAGACTGAAGGTTTTTTTGTTCTCTGTTTTTTGTCCTTCTCTCATGCTTGCTTCTGGACTATAAATTGACTCCACCTTCTCCACCTTCTCCACCTTCTCCACCTTCATGAAAAGTTTGCTTCTGAAATCCTCAGATTTTTTCCATAGAGCATTTGTTCACCTTTAAAAAAAAGATTATTTTTTTTTGGAAGGGGAGGAAGGTTCTACATTAACCAAAGTGTCCGGGTTTCTCTCTGCCCCGTCAGTCTTGAGGGACACGCACTTGGCGTTTTGTTTCTTTCCCATTTCCCCGGAGCCTCTTCTGTGGAAGGAGTACCCGTTCTCCCATCCAGCCTTGAACTGGACCTGCTTGGGTTTCGGCCAGCAACGGACAGAACGTCTGCCGCTGTTTCCTTCTCCCTGATTGCAGCGTCCATGCACTCAACACCGTCACCTACTGTCACCGTCACCGTCACCTACTGTCTTCTGCACCTCATTGTAAAATCTGGCAACCCAGCATTAGTCTAAATCTGGCAACCTAGCAACAGTCGGCAAATCTCTCACTCTTCTCCAGTCTCCGGCTGGAACCCGAAGCGAGCATGCAGGACACCGCTGTTTAAGCCAGGTAATCACATCTTTTCACTTACTAGGCGGATTCGGTATTGTTCGGCAAGTCGTCATTCATAAATTACAAATTCCATTAATGTTAATCAAGTCATTAATATTAAACAGCTTTTTTCCCCCCTAGTATCCCCCAGAGAATGGCCTCAGAGTGTAAATGTATATGTTACATTTTGGCAAGCGATTAGGACCGGCCACAAACTTCTTTGATGTTAAATTAGAAGGATGATCTGAATTTCTCATCAACCGCACAAGCTTTCCTTTTGTTATTCGTCAGGTTGGAGCCTTAAAGTTGAAAGAACGGCAGAATGTAATCCCGCCGTAAATCTGCAGTGGAAAGTTAAGGGAAAAGCTTTTTTTGCGGTTTGATTGAATTTAGCCATAGTTTCAAAAAGCAGTGTACAGCTCTCTGGGTTTTTGAAAGATTGGATTTTTTGTTCTAGCGAATAACCTGAGGGAAACAGATGTCCTATGAGGCTCTGGCTTTTTAAAACAATGCCACATTTCAGCTGACAGTAATTAGCTTATGAGCCAGTATTCCACTGTTTCCATCAATACAATTATGTTAGTAATTCAGATCTGTACAAACATCAGGACCCCTAAACGGGTGTAATTTAGCCAATTAGCTGATTTTTTTATTTTATACTATTGCACGTTGTTTAAGCATCAACAGCAAATAAATATGCTTTTATCATTGGATGATGATGATTTCCTTTATTTAACCAGGGATATGCCGATTGAGAGCAAAGCTCTCTTTTACAATGGTGCCCTGAGAATACAGCAATGCAACGATAAAACACAACAATACATTAAAATATTACAAGAGTAATCCGAACAATATGAAAATAATTCAAAAATAACAAATACAATATGAAAAGCAAGTACAAGATTCTTGAAAAAACGAATTCAAAACAAACCTGAAACCCTCTGGTCAGTCTGTCCAATTTGAGGGTAACCTGTAACTGATTCCATTTAAAAGGTGCATAGAAGGCAAAAGCAGCCTTTCCAGTTTCAGTATTCACACATGGGTTACAGAGAGTGAGATATTCTTCAGAACGAGTATACTGCACTATAGATCTAAACTCTAAAAGGGAACAGATATAAAATGGCAACTTATTTAACACTGCTTTATAAATGAACATAAGGCAGTAGTATTTTCTTCTGGCACTAAGAGAGGTCAAGCCGACATTCTCATATAATATGCAGTGATGTGTTCTGAAATTAGTGAAATGTCACTGTTCACCAGTAGTAAACCTGAGTGCACTATGATACACTGCATCAAGTGGTTTGAGGGTACTGGCAGATGCATGCATGTAGATTATATCCACATAATCCAACACAGATACAAATGTTTTCTGTATAACTTCTAATCTTGATGCTCTTGTAAAACAGTTTTTGTTCCTGTAGAAAAAACTACAATTTATATTTTAGTTTTTTCACCAGTTCTTCTACATGTCTTTTAAAAGACCATTCTTCATCTGACCAGATGCATAAGTACTTATAATCTTGGGCTTTCTGAATTTCAAGACCATCCATAGTATACAAATTCATTTTTAAAAGATGTTTCGTTTTTGATCTACTGAAGAGCATATAGATTTACTTTTATGAGGTCGATTTTAAATTTAATAAATTTAATTAGCATTTTTTTATGAGGCCATTTAAAAATGTAGTAATAATGCAACTTGGCAATTGGAAATAGATTCCTAAAAAAAAAAAATGAAAGGAGTCCTTTGTGGTTACTTTATTAATTTTATTATTGTAAGGTGTCAAAAAATATATATAATGTAAGTATAAATGTGTGTGTGCGTGTGTGGGTTTGTGTGTATTTTTTGGCCAAGTTTTTCTTAACAGTGGTTAGTATTGCATCATCTCTGGGGAGCAACAATCCAAGATCATTTGGTTGAATTCACTGGGGGGAAAAGCATCATGGCTTATGTTTTTTTTTAGTGTCTGTCTGGCCAATTAAAAGCTTCAAATAGTTTCACTTTGTTCTCCGTCTGTTTGCTTCAGCAGGGGAGCTGACGGGCTCAGGTGTGAAAGGGACCTGACTGAGAGGCTCAGGTGTGAAAGGGAGCTGACTGAGGCTCAGGTGTGAAAGGGAGCTGAGCTGAGGCTCAGGTGTGAAAGGGAGCTGAGCTGAGGCTCAGGTGTGAAAGGGAGCTGAACTGAGGCTCAGGTGTGAAAGGGAGCTGAGCTGAGGCTCAGGTGTGAAAGGGAGCTGACTGAGGCTCAGGTGTGAAAGGGAGCTGAGCTGAGGCTCAGGTGTGAAAGGGAGCTGAGCTGAGGCTCAGGTGTGAAAGGGAGCTGAGCTGAGGCTCAGGTGTGAAAGGGAGCTGACTGAGGCTCAGGTGTGAAAGGGAGCTGACTGAGGCTCAGGTGTGAAAGGGAGCTGACTGAGGCTCAGGTGTGAAAGGGAGCTGAGCTGAGGCTCAGGTGTGAAATGGAGCTGAGCTGAGGCTCAGGTGTGAAAGGGAGCTGAGCTGAGGCTCAGGTGTGAAAGGGAGCTGAGCTGAGGCTCAGGTGTGAAAGGGAGCTGACTGAGGCTCAGGTGTGAAAGGGGGCTGAACTGAGGCTCAGGTGTGAAAGGGAGCTGACTGAGGCTCAGGTGTGAAAGGGAGCTGAGCTGAGGCTCAGGTGTGAAATGGAGCTGAGCTGAGGCTCAGGTGTGAAATGGAGCTGAGCTGAGGCTCAGGTGTGAAAGGGAGCTGAGCTGAGGCTCAGGTGTGAAAGGGAGCTGAGCTGAGGCTCAGGTGTGAAAGGGAGCTGACTGAGGCTCAGGTGTGAAAGGGAGCTGAGCTGAGGCTCAGGTGTGAAAGGGAGCTGACTGAGGCTCAGGTGTGAAAGGGAGCTGAGCTGAGGCTCAGGTGTGAAAGGGAGCTGAGCTGAGGCTCAGGTGTGAAAGGGGGCTGAGCTGAGGCTCAGGTGTGAAAGGGAGCTGACTGAGGCTCAGGTGTGAAAGGGAGCTGACTGAGGCTCAGGTGTGAAAGGGGGCTGAACTGAGGCTCAGGTGTGAAAGGGGGCTGAACTGAGGCTCAGGTGTGAAAGGGAGCTGACTGAGGCTCAGGTGTGAAAGGGAGCTGACTGAGGCTCAGGTGTGAAAGGGAGCTGACTGAGGCTCAGGTGTGAAAGGGAGCTGAGCTGAGGCTCAGGTGTGAAATGGAGCTGAGCTGAGGCTCAGGTGTGAAAGGGAGCTGAGCTGAGGCTCAGGTGTGAAAGGGAGCTGAGCTGAGGCTCAGGTGTGAAAGGGAGCTGACTGAGGCTCAGGTGTGAAAGGGGGCTGAACTGAGGCTCAGGTGTGAAAGGGAGCTGACTGAGGCTCAGGTGTGAAAGGGAGCTGAGCTGAGGCTCAGGTGTGAAATGGAGCTGAGCTGAGGCTCAGGTGTGAAATGGAGCTGAGCTGAGGCTCAGGTGTGAAAGGGAGCTGAGCTGAGGCTCAGGTGTGAAAGGGAGCTGAGCTGAGGCTCAGGTGTGAAAGGGAGCTGAGCTGAGGCTCAGGTGTGAAAGGGAGCTGAACTGAGGCTCAGGTGTGAAAGGGAGCTGACTGAGGCTCAGGTGTGAAAGGGAGCTGACTGAGGCTCAGGTGTGAAAGGGGGCTGAACTGAGGCTCAGGTGTGAAAGGGGGCTGAACTGAGGCTCAGGTGTGAAAGGGAGCTGACTGAGGCTCAGGTGTGAAAGGGAGCTGAGCTGAGGCTCAGGTGTGAAAGGGAGCTGAGCTGAGGCTCAGGTGTGAAAGGGAGCTGACTGAGGCTCAGGTGTGAAAGGGAGCTGAGCTGAGGCTCAGGTGTGAAAGGGAGCTGAGCTGAGGCTCAGGTGTGAAAGGGAGCTGACTGAGGCTCAGGTGTGAAAGGGAGCTGACTGAGGCTCAGGTGTGAAAGGGAGCTGAGCTGAGGCTCAGGTGTGAAAGGGAGCTGAGGCTCAGGTGTGAAAGGGAGCTGAGCTGAGGCTCAGGTGTGAACACCTGTGAGGGGAAAACTGTGATTTCTCTTTTCTCACCGGAAATGTATCTATTAACACATCATCCCACAGAAAGGATATTTTTAATGTAGTTTATTATTATTATTATTATTATTATTATCTGAAGGTTTGGTTTCATGCAGTTTTAAAAGCTGTCAAAAATGTGATGCTTTGTCAGACATGTAAATAGGTTGGCCATGAATCTGTCAGTTTAAATAATCAAGGCAAGCTGGCATTCATTTTTTTGTTTCTATACAACATCCAGTTACTGAAACAAGAGAAGGAAACGTGCGAAGGATTTACAAGTGACCTTCACTAAGGACGAGGTCGTGGATATCGCAGTTGAATATTGAAACAATCCGTATAATTTTTCAGAATTATCACTACTGCACTATAGATACATGTTTGTGCTTTACATGAAGAGACCCGCTCGCTATCTGCTGCAAAAATGCTTTAGGGAGCTCAGTTTAAAAAGTCATTTTCTCAGACTGCGAGATGGAGGTGGTGGCTCTGGTGCCATTTTCTTTTGGTCGACCCTAATATGACCCCGTATTACAAGCGACAGCCAGGTGATGCGGTGAACATTTTTCTCATCACACGGGGTGAAACGCAGAGAAAAGCCCTCTTGTTATTTTTAATGATTTCATGAGCCTGTTTTCACAGGGTTGCTATGGAAAGACCCTCCTGCTTAAAGGCTAAAGGTCGTGAGAAACTCCATGGTAGGAATGGACTGGCAGCGGAGGAGTAGCTCTGACTGGTGTGTGTTTTTCATTTTTCAGCTCGCCGAGATTACACTCGAACCCGAGTCGGAGGGGGGCGGGGGGTCTGAGGATGGGTTGCTCTTGCTGTTCAGGAAGAGGGAATCCACTGCTGCTGGTATTCATGCTGAACTGGTGGGCGTGGCCTGCACTGGCCACGCCCCCGATCATGGAGAGGCAGGAGTGGGTGGGGCCTCGCCAGGAGGTGGTTCTGGCGGTCATCCTGCCGCGTAACAACACGGCGTACCCCTGGGCGTGGCCGCGCGTGGGTCCGGCGTTGGTGAGGGCGCTGGCCCGCGTCAACGCCAACCCCACCCTGCTGCCCGCGCACTGGCTGCGCTACGTCTTCGAGAACAGCGAGAACGAGGCGGGCATCTGCTCCGAGTCAGTGGCTCCGCTGGTGGCCGTCGACCTCAAGTTCTCCCACAACCCCTGGGCCTTCGTGGGGCCCGGCTGCGACTACGCCTCGTCCTCCGTGGGCCTCTTCACCACCCACTGGGGGTTGCCCATGGTGACGGCAGGAGCCCCCGCCATCGGTTTCACTGGCACCCACGTCTACGACTCCATCACCAACACGGGCCCCACCCACAAGAAGCTGGGCCAGTTTGCCGTGCACCTCCAGCGGCATTTTGGCTGGCGGCACCACGCCCTGCTCATGTTCTCCGACAACAAGCTGGACGACCGGCCGTGCTACTTCGCCACCGAGGGGCTCTACTCAGAGCTGGGCCACGACAACATCACCACCGCCGACCTGGTGCTGAATGAACAGGCCGGACCCATTCCCTTCGCCTCCATCCTCCAGGACATCAAGCAGAGTGGCCGCGGTAAGTCACAAGCCTTGCGGTATCGTCCTTACCGCAATTATCGTTCAGGCCTCTCCAGTACTGGGGGGAGGGGGCAAGTCCATATTCATATTTAAATTATATTTAAGCTTTTCAGCTTTATTGGACAGAAAAAATTGTGTGTTTATTTATGTAGAGCATTTTAATAAAACATTTGTCACAACTTTATTCGCTGCACAGTAGACTGACAGTTACAGGTAAAAGAAGCCCCACAGGTGGACAAGCAGGAAGAACCTTTGGGAGAAACGAGACTCCGAACTCAGACTCGGGAATGATTCAGTTCATTAATTGGAAAACCTCCACGGAACATCACAGGCAGTTGATGCTGCCGCTAAAAATTTTTAAATTCCCAGCACATTCATTTGTTTTCTGGTTTCCTAGGCATCATTTGAATATTTTTCATGAAATCAGGAGAAACTTTGCAAGAACATTATTCAGTTTATTGTTATTCCAGTTTTTTTTTTAATTGAAGCCAGGAGGATCATTCATGATAATATTTTAAAATCTTATTTAGCTAGTAGGGTTCTATGAATTGAATATGGCAAATTTAATCATTTAATACAGAAGATTCTCCATGGTGGTCTGTATAAACCTTTTTTTGTGTCTTTGACTGAACTATTATTATAACTGATAGATTGCAAGCTCTCCAAAAATATTCACAGACGTCCACACACTCTGTGTGAAAGAGCAAAAACCCTATCCAGTTATGTTCAATATATAACAGTGTGGTTTATTCTTTTAGACATTAAAGAACTCCCATGCAAACTGTTTGAAAGATGGTGCTTTCAAGTAAAAAAACATTTTTTTAATGGATATATTATGTTGGATGGAAATGAAAAAAACGTCATAAGAAAAAATGACTATTTAGTTTGGTACCAGGAAAGGGCCTGGCTTTTTTAAACCATAAAAAATAAACAATTAAACAATACTGTCATTACAGACACTGGAGGCCAGATTCCACACGCATGACAAAACCTTTGATTTATATGATAAGATTTCCCTTTTTTTTTTCCATAATCAAAAAATAAGCTGCTCTTGATTGAACTAAATGAATGTCTGATTGAAGTTGATTAGTTCAATCAACTGTTGTGGTGATGGGCTAGAATGGCAGTTTACTGCAGGGGAGCACAACTCCGGTCCAGTTTACAGCAGGGGAGCACAACTCCGGTCCAGTTTACCGCAGTTTACCTCAGTTTACCGCAGTTTACCTCCGGTCCTTTGAGGTTTGTATGCGTGCTGGTTTTCGTTCCAGCCAATTACCTTCGTTTTAGTTTCCTGAGAGCTCTATAAACTACGCTGGTTCACTCCTGTACTTGAGCGCAGCAAAATCCTTCGGATGCACTTGCAGTCTGCAGCTGTAGCCAGTGCTCATACGATCAAGATGTGATTAAGCTAATTGTATAATTAAGAGCAGAAGTTGGCACAAATTCCTGAGCCCTGGTTGTGTACCTCTTGGCCTGCAGTACATCCATCTTAACTCTGCCTGAGACGAGGACAATATCAAACCTTTATGACCTGCTTTATGCATTAAACTGCTAGCTACTCAAACATGAACTGCCAAGTGCTCCAACATGCTGTTACTCGCCCATAATTCTATGCTACCTTATAACAGTAAAAATCTGCTGTGCTAGCCAGCTAGCTAGCTAAAGTCACATAGGCCTATATTTCTGTTATATGTCTCAGTAGTCCAGAACATAACAGACAAAAACAAATTGGATCCATGAAATAATTAAACTAGACAAAAATAAAAAACTTTGACGCATTGCTGTCTATGCATATAAAAGTATAGTAGTGTGGCGTTTTCACTTTTGTAGCAAATGTTTTTTTAGTTTAACAGTTACTTCATAACTTCTATATCTTACTTCACCTTGAAATAACAATTCCGTGGATGAGCCCCGCCATCTTGGATTGAATCCAGACCAATACGGATGGTAGCTCAAGAGAGAGACGAGATGTGCAATTGGCGATTGAGTCGCCCAAGGTAAGGGTGAGTTCCACAGAACTATATAAGAGCGGTTCTGTGGTGGGTACAGTCGGCTAGGGGTTGGCGTTCCATCGCTCTCTATCGAACCCTGCTGCTTGATTGGGCGCCTAATTGGGCTTGCAACATCTTGATTGGGCGTCTTGATTGGGCTGCATGTCAGAGACACACATGATAGGTCTGCAGTGTGAGAAGCAGACGGGTGATACCACGCGCTTCGGACGAGAACCGCGGATCTTCACTCTCCCGATTGGGCAATAGGGACTACTAATGTGGTTGAGGTACAAATAGCACACTGCACTTTCCAAATTAGGTTTGGAATTGGTCATGTACCGCCCCTAGTTGGGCGCCAATAATTCTTTAAAAAAAATAACTGTCAGAATATTCTACCTTGAGAATTTCAACCATGGTACCACACTCTCACGGGGTTAGGTAACCCTGAACAGGTAGCACTATTTGTCAGAACTACTGAGCTAAATTTTGCCCATAGTCCATGGGCAGGTCAAAAACAGAAACTACTTGCTCATGTTACTGTGTACTTCCAGTTTCTACTTTCCTCCGTAACATTTTTTTGTCCATTCTCTTTTTACAGAAAAGAAAATCAATGAGAGCAGGCTATTCTATTTTAATTATTTTGCGAATCGAATATTGCCATAAAAAATAGCTACACGGGGCATAAGCAGGTGGCCATGGCGAACCAGAGGGTTCCTATCTCCAATTGGAGATCTTAATTACAGGATTGGACCAATTATCAGGCTGCATTTGTGGAGCAGGAGACGGAGAGGAACAGGTGCTCACAATGGTAGCATTCAGACTCTGAATCACCACTGCTACCAGTTAGCTGCGTGATATCGCGTTCGTGTTCAGACGGCATTTATGAGGAATGTGTAAACCGTTCAATTGTGAATGTCAGTACTCTGATAAACATCATTTGGTGTCTGTCTGACAGTTTATGAAGTTTATCTTGGAATAATGATGGATAAGATAGAAGTCTCTTAACTTCCTTGTGGGTGGTGACAGCTTTTCTGAGCCGATAGGCGCTTCGCTCAAACCAGAGCAAGTCGTTTCCCATCATGCATGAAGTTGTGCAGTCGGTCGAGAGCAACTGCGTCACCTAGCCCTGAAAACTGCGAGCGCCTCGCTCCCGTGAGATTTCCACGGCTCGCGCAGTCGGATTTCTAGAGCGAGTCGGACAACATTCTAACCGTCATGCAATGCGCTTGGCAAGGCGGTGGTCAAAATTGCGCAGGCATAGCTCATCTCAAACAAGCCTATTGTAAGCGGCTGAATGGGTGTATCGTGCTTGACCAAACAGGCTGCTTCCTGTTACTGTTGTGAGATTAATGAGGAAATAATCAGATAATCAGATAATTGTCCCTGTTACCTTAGCAACCAAACATTCAATGTGTTTTTCTTTCTTTTTTCCCCCAAAAAGGAGCCATTGAATTTCTGCATGTCACCCTTTGGTGATATTGAGAAACTAGTGACTTTGACTATCCAGGTCTGGACGGGTTTTCTGTGGTTCTATCCGGCCCAGTCTAAAACACAAACGAATGCGGTTGAGACGGGGCTTATGTAGTTGTTTTAATAGAATAATGCTGCAGCTCTTGAGTTGTTTCCCCTTTTTTTCCTCCCAGTCATATTCACCAGCCACGCCCATACATTTGAGCTCACACAGACATGAGCCAGAGGACGATGCTTCATGTGCAGTTTTCGCAAGTAGCCTGTAGGCACCTGATCGCCCACCGGGGGTCACTGGTGAGCAATGAGGTATGGTCATCCTAGTTTAACCTTCCCTGGGCGAAGTTACCGCCAATTATTTTCTGGCTACATTTGGCGCTGGAACAGTGCCTTGAATGGACACCAGACCGTGGGGCCCATCCAGACTCTGGAACAGCGCCTTAACATGATGAGTCACCCAGCAACTCCAGGAAACACTTTAGATCCAACAGACGGATCGAATTTGTAACTGGAGAGGCGTGGTGAAAGCAGTGAAATAGGGCTGTAATTTTGGCCAGCGAGGCAAAACTATGGCGAATAGGCACAAGTTCTGGAACCATTTAGTGTCCGTTTTTTAAATTAGCTGTGTTGACATATTGCTAGCTGAGCTTGTCTGCATAACTAAATCACTTACACCTGCAATAATGCCCACATTAAATACTGAGAAAGGGAGGGATAATGGGGGAGAGAGGGGGAAGAGAGGAGAGAGAGAGGGGATGGAAGTGGGGGAGACTGAGGTGACAGTGAGAGGTTGAGAATTGCACATAAAGAGGTTTTTTCCATTTTCTCAATCCATAACGCTGTAGCACACACACACACACACATACATATATATGCAATCTTAAACACTCAATTTATGTTCATGCATCACCTGAGCCAAGGTGAGAGGACCCAGTATAACATCATCTTTCCATCCTTCCATCTGTCTCACACCTTCGATCATCAGCTATTCCCTCTCCCCACACATACACACACACACACACACACACACACATACACACACACACACACACACACACACACACACACACACATACACATACACATACAGACACACACACAGACACACACACAGACACACACACACAGACACACACACACACACACACACAGCCCACTTCGGTAACTGCAGCCATTAATGCCCATGTCCACAGGGCAATTCTACAGGGGAGAGGGGATAGCTGATGATAGAAGGGCTGTGTCCGAAAACGACCCCTACACCCTTTTGAGGCGCATATTTGAGTCCACTTTGTCAAAAAGCTTTTAAGTGGGTGACTTTTTCTCACAAATGGGGGCACTTAAAATAACAGGATTAACCCCTTATTTCCGGGGTTTTGTTGAAGGAATTCAGGAGCACACTCATCTGCAGAACGGTGCACTCATCCAACAATAAGTAAGTAACCCAGAAGTAAAAGCGTAAAAGACATAGAGCGTATATGCATATCTATGTTACAAGATAGGTTCATATTACAAACTACTCTTTTTTATTTTTGTTAATTATATCTTCATTCATAATCTACACTTCGTAACAATTGTCATATGTTAACTGATTGATATTCTCAATAAATAAATTCTCACTATCACTAGTTTGGAAAGACTATTGCGGGATTTCTTTTGCACACTGCTTGCAAAGTGAGGGGACAGGGCACATAGTAGACAGGGGTCTGAGTGGACAGGGGACAGTGGACAGGGAACAGGGGTCGTATTCAGACACGGCCAAGGTGTGAGACAGACAGAGAGAAGGAGAGACGGTGTTATAGTGGCTCCTCTCACCTTGGCTCAGGTGATCCATGAACAGAAATCAGAGATTGAGTGTTTGTGAGAGTGCAGGCGGTTGGGGAGATAGCTTGGCGGGCAATGCGTTCATATATATGTGTGTGTGCGTGTGTGTCTGCGTGAGTGTGTGTGTGTGTGCGCGGGGAGAGGGAATAGGTGATGATCAAAGATGTGAGTCAGACAGAGGGATGGAGAGACTGTGTTATACTGGTCCTCTCACTTTGACTCAGGTGATGCATGAACATGAATTGAGTGTTTAAGAGTGCAAGCGGGTGGGCCGCCAGGTGAAAAAGTAGTATACTTTAGTGTAATAAAAATATAATTTAAGTATACAAAGGTTATTGCAAGTATACTTTTCATTTTTGTACTTAATTTGAAGTATGTTTAAAATGTACTTCAATTATAGTTTCAAACACACTGTAAGACTTTTAAAGTTTGTTTCAAATGCACTGGTGACATAATGAAATTGTACTGCAAGATACCAACAAATCATACTTTTTGTTAGTGCACATAAGTATACTTAAGTAGACTAAAAATAGTCCCATTTTAACATACAGACATAGTGCACTTAAGTATACTAAAAATAGTGCCATACACACTGCACTTGAAGTACACTTAATTATGACTTAAGTTCTACTTTTGAACAACTTTAGTGCACTTAGTATACTTAAAGCGCTGCCAATTTAGCACAAAGTACATAATTAGTACAAAAACTACTAAAAGTATACTTTGAAAAAGTATATTTCAAGTATAATCTTTTTTCATAGTGATAGCTTGGCGGGCTATGCATTGGTGTGTGTGTGCGTGTGCCTGTGCGTGTGTGTGTGCGTGTGTGTGTGTGTGGGGGGGGGCGGGGTTTATGCCCTCTCACCAGCTCACCCACTGTCTCAGCTGTTTGAGCTGTCAGCCCCAGCTGAGCAGGGACCTTTTTTGGGTCTGTACTGGGGTCCTGAATGGAGGGGGTAAGGGGTGGGGGGGTGTGCTGGCAGTGAACCTTCCCCCAAAAATAATGAGTAGCCCCCCCCGTCTCATTTAGGCTCTTCACTTACCAACAGCAGGGGGGTAAGACCTTATCCGCCGGGACTTCAGCACCCGAGCGACTCATTCAAAATTCTGCACACCTCACTGCTGGTTGACATGGAAACCACAAAATGACTCTGTGACATAAGCTTGCCACCCCTGACCCACAGCCTACAGTAGGGGTGTCCAGTCTTATTGGAAGAAGGGCCAATGTGTTTTTTTTGTTTTAGCCCAGCACTACAACATCTGATTCAACTAATTGACTTCAATCAGGACCTTGATAAGTAGAATCGGACACCTTTGGTGCTGGGCTAAAACAGAAACATGCACGCACACCATTTTTTTGGATAAGACTGGACACCCCTGCTTATTCGGCTTCAGAACTCGACCTGCAGAAATCTTTTTGTCAAAATTCTAAATCGGTGTTCTAGAACTCTTTCATTGCTTTCAATTACCAGTAGTGATGATTGCATCTGCAATAGGACGTTCAGTTAAGAACATTCTAATCACATAATTTTGAGATCTTAAAAGGATGAAGGACCTTCAGCCTTTCACTGTGAAGTGGAAAGATGTAGCAGGGAGCTTGAATGCACCTGCATTAGTGACCCATTCTCTGAGTCTCTTTGCCAGGCATCTAGAAGCCACTCTAACTCGAGTTTAATTGACACCCTATTGAAAATACATAGAGGAACCAGCTGTGCAGGGGGGAGCTTATGCAGGCGGAGAGAAGGCTGTGGAGGAGACTCCAGCCGTTTCATTCAGCATCTCGCTCTCCGGTAGCTGTGGCCTTGCGGGCAGCATATTCTCAGTTTCAATCAATACCGTTAAGCCTTCGCCTGGGGGGGTTATTACAACTGCAGCAAAAAAAATGCTAAAAGCAGGATGTAGCATTGCATTGTGGGATGGCAGTGAAGCCTTCTGTCCCCTTCTTGCTTTTAAATCAGTAGTGTGTGTGTGTGTGTGTGTGTGTGTGTGTGCACCTGCGCATGTTGTCCACTAACAAATGTTTTATTAAACATTTTATTTTTATTGAATGTCCCTTGTATTGAATGTTCCTTGAATGTCTCTTGTATTGAATGGTTTCAGCATAGAATATATGGTTCTTGAGATTGAGGCCAGAGACTTATGAATTACTGGTTCTCATGAGGATTTAAGGAGGTAAGGAAAGTACCAGTATTACAGTGGAAAAGTGATTACCTTTCAGTACATCTGCTGGATGTCAAGGTGACTTGGTTATTTCCTGAAAATTGAAAAGTGAGAATTGTATGGGTTGAAAGTAAAAGCAGAACTACCCTCTCAGAGTATTCCTGATTCTTGTTACCTTATATGGGATGCCCTTATATGGGATGCCTGCCCTGCCCTATCAGATCCATTAGTATTTCCTGTAGAACATTGTTCATCGGGAAGTCTGTTCTAGAATATACTGTGTATATATATTGTACAGGGTCTGTTTTTACATCTTGCTCATCAATCTATCAAGTCTCTGGTCTGTCAGTTTTTTTATTGAGTTTGCAGACTGAAGCTATCAGATGGAGTTTGGCAGGAAAACAAAACAAAAAGCACAAAATCTATTAGAACAGGAAAACATTTAAAACCATCTGGGGCTCGCCCTTTGCTTTTGGGCATTTCGTTGTACATTGGCACCATAGTACTAACACAAAGTTTTAATGTTCGCTAATCAGTTTTTATGTTTCGTGATCTGGGAGAGCCTTCTAAAATATGCAGGGTGGGAAATGATAAGAACGTTGGGCCGAAACCGACCATTGAGATTTAGTTTTTTTGTTGTTGTTGTTTATGGGTCAACTGTTTCAATTAGGCCCCAAATAACTCCCCCATGAACATAGGAAACATCGAGAACTCCCCCTGGCCTTAGCCTGAACATGGGAAACATAAATAACTGCCCCTGGCCTTAGCCTGAACATGGGAAACATAAATAACTGCCCCTGGCCTTAGCCTGAACATGGGAAACATAAATAACTGCCCCTGGCCTTAGCCTGAACATGGGAAACATAAATAACTGCCCCTGGCCTTAGCCTGAACATAGGAAACATAAATAACTGCCCCTGGCCTTAGCCTGAACATGGAGAACATAAATAACTGCCTCTGGCCTTAGCCTGCACATGGAGAACATAAATAACTGCCCCTGGCCTTAGCCTGAACATAGGAAACATAAATAACTGCCCCTGGCCTTAGCCTGAACATAGGAAACATAAATAACTGCCCCTGGCCTTAGCCTGAACATAGGAAACATAAATAACTCCCCCTGGCCTTAGCCTGAACATGGGAAACATAAAGAACTGCCCCTGGCCTTAGCCTGAACATGGAAAACATAAATAACTGCCCCTGGCCTTAGCCTGAACATGGAAAACATAAATAACTGCCCCTGGCCTTAGCCTGAACATGGAGAACATAAATAACTGCCCCTGGCCTTAGCCTGAACATGGGAAACATAAAGAACTGCCCCTGGCCTTAGCCTGAACATGGAAAACATAAATAACTGCCCCTGGCCTTAGCCTGAACATGGGAAACATAAAGAACTGCCCCTGGCCTTAGCCTGAACATGGAAAACATAAATAACTGCCCCTGGCCTTAGCCTGAACATGGAAAACATAAATAACTGCCCCTGGCCTTAGCCTGAACATGGGAAACATAAATAACTGCCCCTGGCCTTAGCCTGAACATAGGAAACATAAATAACTCCCCCTGGCCTTAGCCTGAACATAGGAAACATAAATAACTGCCCCTGGCCTTAGCCTGAACATGGAGAACATAAAGAACTGCCCCTGGCCTTAGCCTGAACATGGAAAACATAAATAACTGCCCCTGGCCTTAGCCTGAACATGGAAAACATAAATAACTGCCCCTGGCCTTAGCCTGAACATGGAGAACATAAATAACTGCCCCTGGCCTTAGCCTGAACATGGAAACATAAATAACTGCCCCTGGCCTTAGCCTGAACATGGGAAACATAAATAACTGCCCCTGGCCTTAGCCTGAACATAGGAAACATAAATAACTCCCCCTGGCCTTAGCCTGAACATAGGAAACATAAATAACTGCCCCTGGCCTTAGCCTGAACATGGGAAACATAAATAACTGCCCCTGGCCTTAGCCTGAACATGGAAAACATAAATAACTGCCCCTGGCCTTAGCCTGAACATGGAAAACATAAATAACTGCCCCTGGCCTTAGCCTGAACATGGAAAACATAAATAACTGCCCCTGGCCTTAGCCTGAACATGGAAACATAAATAACTCCCCCTGGCCTTAGCCTGAACATGGTAAACATAAATAACTGCCCCTGGCCTTAGCCTGAACATGGGAAACATAAATAACTGCCCCTGGCCTTAGCCTGAACATAGGAAACATAAATAACTGCCCCTGGCCTTAGCCTGAACATGGAGAACATAAATAACTGCCCCTGGCCTTAGCCTGAACATGGAAACATAAATAACTGCCCCTGGCCTTAGCCTGAACATGGAAAACATAAATAACTGCCCCTGGCCTTAGCCTGAACATGGGAAACATAAATAACTGCCCCTGGCCTTAGCCTGAACATGGAGAACATAAATAACTGCCCCTGGCCTTAGCCTGAACATGGGAAACATAAATAACTGCCCCTGGCCTTAGCCTGAACATGGGAAACATAAATAACTGCCCCTGGCCTTAGCCTGAACATAGGAAACATAAATAACTCCCCCTGGCCTTAGCCTGAAC